>VSMD01114102.1:0-132148 GCA_008750895.1 Mirza zaza
ATGGCTATAATTAATATGTGAAGGTCTGTGAAATTTGAAATATAATGGACTGGAGACATGGCTGGTCCTTGACTCTTCAGCCTTTGGCTTCAGAACAAAGATTGCAGGTTTGAGAGGTGATGATACAGCATCAAACCCAAAGGCAACCTTTTGTCAGCTCCTCTGTTATACCTTTGTCTTCAATGTCCTGTGGGTGCCAACTTTTGGGGAAGCTGTTACGTTTTAAAAATCAACTCTCCCAAGTTTGCCTATAAATCTCTCATTGAAACCAAAGATGAGAAACACATTTCTTTTTCACTGGTCTCATTTGTCTAATAAATGCCTTAGGGACTCACAGCTCAATCAATGCTTCCAATCTCCTGAAATTAAATTATCTTTCTTTTGTGAGCTAGATAAAAATGACTTAAGTAGGTGGAATAATTTGGCTCTTATCATAGTGTTATTGAGTAAATGGCATTATCATCAGTGTTTTTCCCCATCTGTGTTATTTATTCCAAGAACAACCTGGGGTTTCTGGGAAAAAAAAGAGAGAGAGAAAAAGAGATATTGTTTCACTAAAGAATACATTTCCAAAATAGTCATACTCAGTAGCTAGAGGTGGATCCCATCCACCCGTTGGAGCAAAAGTTTAAACTTGAGGCCAGCGAACTTCAGCAAATGCAAATGGATTGAGTCTCCCACCAAATCACAGCATTCATAGTAAATAAAAATTTAGGGCATTCTTACATAATACAATATAAACACATAAATTAGAATTACAGAAGAAACTTAGAAAAACTTCTCCATCTTTTGATAAAAATAGTTTATCTTAATACATTTCATTTATGTGTTTATTGTACACATATATACTTAATAACTATTCTATATTAGACTCAAGGCCAGACTCTATGTATATAAAGATGAATAACTCAGAGGCCTGAACTCACACAGTGTATAGGTGGAGAGCTATACATATAAATAAATAATGTTGATAAAATGTGGTAAGTGCTATAGTCAAGATATATAACTTGCCCAAAGTGGGAAGGAGTCTGGGATGTGGGTAAACCTGCAAGACACATATTCTAGCAGCACTGTCCAATAGGAGTTCCTGTGATGTCAGAAATGTTCAATATCTGTATTCTATCAATGAATATCATAATTCTAAAGCAATGGTACTCAAACCTTTAGTATGCACCAAAATGACCCAAAGACCTTCTCATTCTGCTTCAGTAGGTCTGGGGTGAGGCCCAAGAACTTGCACCCTTACAAACCCCAGGTGGCCGGTGCTGCTGGCCCGTGGATCTCACTCCGAGCGCCACCATTCTACAGAACTCCAGTCCTGGGTGATCAGCTACATCTGTCCTTTGCCACAGGTGGACTCACTGGGAAGGGGATGAAGTCAGCCACACGGCCTCACCTCCATCGCTCCCTCCCAGCCCTGTCTGGTGTTAAGGGGTGGCGGAGGACATCTCAGGATTGGTGCTGTGGGGATATTGGATTGGGCACCCATTCTGTTGGTCAGGTGGGGTATATTTTTGTGGTTCCCAGTCACTTCTGAGCATAGAGTCACTGCCGCTGGTTCTGGTGGAGGAATTGCTTCCAGAATGCTCCTACACCCACTGTGTTGACCGTCAACACTGACTAAAGGTTCAAGCCCTGGGGTCATTGTCTTATGGACTCTCCACAGCACCAAACCTCGGAGGTGTGCATGTCATGGGGGAGAAACAGGCCTGGGTGGGATGTGTGGGAAATGTTTCCAATCAGCAGACTTCTGTCCTTGGAAGTGGAGGATTCAGTCCTTACAGGCACCTCTGCAAAAGGAAAGTGCTCTGGATTATAAATATACTTGATGATTCTGCTAATACAATTACAGACAAACCATCTCTTTTCCCTCCTTTCTGGCAAAGAGAGTGAAGTTTTTGATAAAGTTTGAAAACACTATTTCACCTGCGATTTGGAAACAGGTTTTGAAGTGTATTGATAAAAACGAGTGAAATATTACCAAGTGCCAACCTGAGTATAGAAAGGGGCATCTATTGTGATTATCACTAAGTCTATTTCTCACAAAGCTATGAAAAAATTCCAGCTAAGAATTAATGGAATAAAAAGCAGAAGCCATAGGCTGAGCAATCCAACCAGGATTGGGAACTTCTCAACTGATATGGAGAAATAATCGTAGCAAAAAATTTTTTTCTTTATAGTAAACCAAAAGTAGTGATGTATTAAGAGGAAGTGATACATTTGAGTCAAAGTAAAGAATAGGCTCTCTGGCTTGTTTAATATTTCGGTTAATGAAGAAAGAGTCCAGTAAGCAGAACGAGAAAAGACTAAACTCTTAGTGAATTGGCACAAACCACCAATGTCAACAATGGCCACCTGCAAACTCCTAAGAAGCCACTCAATGAGGCCTTGATGAAAAATATGGTTTATGAGTGTTGCCAACTCAGATTGTTTTGGAGATTAGTTAATATATGGAAAAAGTTGAAAAGTCCTTAAATCTTACAGCTATTGTATAAACGAAATTCAATAGTCATTTGCCCAGATTTGACAATAATACTAAAAATTTACCAATAACAAACCGGGAAACTAAAAAATCAATTTCTGTAAACTATTGATAATGATAATAATCAATTCAATCAACAATGCTAGAAGAAAGACTAAACTATCTTCCTACGTCTCTTTATAGGAAAATATTACAAAACTATCATCTGAAGGGAGAAAAGCCAAAAAAAGAAAAAAAAACAAAACCTAGGAGAAAAAGGTACTTATAGAGGAAAACCAGACAGTTAACTAATTCAAATGTTATTTGTACATATTTTTTAATGTTTGTAGCAGTTGTCAGTGTTTTAAATGTAATGATTTAAATTTAATAATGTTTCATTTCTTTTATCACTTTAAATATTGAATGTAAACATTCATTTGTATTTGCAATTTTGCATTGTTTTTCTTCAAGAGGGCTCACCCATTGTAAGAACTCTGTGCTCCCCAAAACCTGGACCCATCCCTGCCCTTCTCCATATCATTTTGAAATGAATTGAAATAAAGCTTCTGGAAACAAAATGGACTTAGGAAATGCTTTCGTTCATCATTGCACCCTCAGCACGTGCCACAGTGCCGAATGCATAGTAGGTGCTTAGTAAAAACTTGTTAAAGAACAAAGGAACAGTAAAGCCCACATTCAGATAGTAGCGAGGGATCCTGCCAGACAGAGCCACAGCACCAGAGGAGCTGCTGGAGCTGTCAGGGGAAGCTTCTTTTTACACACTACAGTTTGCTTCTCCTCATTAACCCAGATTTACTGATCCTCTGAGGCACTCTGTTGGATCCTTAAGGTCTAAAGTTGTATATGACAGCCCCTCCAGGAACTCTGAATGCAAACGAGAGGACAGATCTATGCAAAATCTAACACAACTTTGATGAGTGCCAAGCCATGCGTGCAACCAAGGTCAGAGGAGAGAGACCCCCTAGGTGTGGCTGGGAAAGTAGCTGTGAAGCAGGGGGAGGGAGGAGGCTGGGGAAGAGCTCCCAGGGCCTGCTCCAAAAGGAAAGAGAAGCAAACCACCTGGTGTGAACAGGGAGGCCTGTGGGGAAGGGTGAGAAGATCAACTTTGGGAAAATCAACTCTGAAAGCCAAGAATACCAGAGCAAGGAATTTGGCCGCCAACCTAAAGATAGATGAGAACACACAAAGGGTTCTGTGCACGGGGAAACAAGTCTCTGGTGGGGTTCAGAGTACCCTGTCCCCGTGGCCCAGAGAAAGGCTTGGAAAGAGACACTTCGGGCAGGGTGACCAGACTGGAGGCTATACCACTAGTTCAAGTGCAAGGTTACAGATGCCAGGACTGAAGAGGGGGCAGTGAGAATGCAAAGGAGGGATGGAGCTGAGAAATGATGAAAAAGAGAAGGCTTTGATATGTGTGTATGTGTGTGTTACATTTATTGAATGCCTACTATGCAGCAGGTGCTTTGTCAGGACTACTTCTCTGAATCCTCAAACAAAGCTGGGAAATATAGAAATTCTCATCCTCTTGGCACATACAAGGAAACTGAGGCTGTGTGCAGAGGTTCTCCCCCAGGCACAGAAGCCAAGCCCGGTGCTTCACAACAGGACATATTCTTTTCTGGCTCCTGCTCTTTGCACGCACTGCGGTGAGAAAAGTAAGAGGCAGAGTCAGGAACAACTTCTGAGTCTGCGCATGGCAGCGGCGGTTGAGTGGGAATGGAGGGAGCTGTGCAGACAGCTGGCTGGGGAGGAAGAAGAGGAATGGCCTGTTTGGAGGCAACAATTTCTATTTGAACAGCTGGAGTACTGCTTCACTCTCCTCCTTCTCCCAGCCTGACAAGTATTTTGAGCCCTGGGACTTTGTGAGAATCAGTCCCCAGCTGTCCCTGACATTTTAAAATCTGTTCCCAGTTTGAATCAAGTGGAGCCTTTAGTCTTGGACATGAAAGTGATTGCAAAAAGGCTGCAGACAGCAGTTTACTTCCACTTTTTGTTGCAACTGACCTTCTAGACAAAAATACTCAATACAAACAGTCTTCCCCTGTCTTCGGTGGGGGAAAGTCAGGAGATAAGACTCAGAGCCATTGAGAGTTTGATGGCCTCATCTCTAAACTCCCAGGAAGGGTTTGGTTCTGCCTTTCTCCCCAAAGAACTAAACCGTGGGCATATCTGAGGTTAAGCTAATAAAATGCCAGTAATACCTTAATGCATGGATGTCCCTCCATTTTTCTCCAACTGTTTGAAGCTTTGTCCTTGGAGAAAATTCAAACACTGGGGTATGTTCAGGAGAGATGTTCTTCTATGTTCAATAGAGGAGGAAATATTGAAGTATTTCCACAATTTATTTTTTAACAAAGACATGTTGATTTGTTCAAATATCTCCTGACAGATCAGTTTTAACATTTTATGTTAATCTGTCAAAGACAACTTACCACAGATGAAAAAAAGCCCCCTCTTGCAAAAGTCAAGAAAGCTGATTTCAAGCTACACATCTGATAAAGGGCTGATAACTAGAATGTATTTAGAGCTCAGGAAAATCAGCAAGGAAAAATCAAACAACCCTATCAAAAAGTGGGCAAAGGACATGAACAGAAATTTTTCAAAAGAAGACAGAATAATGGCCAACAGACATTCCCTGATGATTATCAGGGAAATGCAAATCAAAACTGCAATGAGATATCACTTATCTCCAGTAAGAATGGCTTTTATCAAAAAGTCCCCAAACAATAAATGTTGGCATGAATGCAGAGAAATAGGAACACTCCTACACTGCTGGTGGGACTGCAAACTAGTACAACCTCTGTGGAAAGCAATATGGAGATACCTTAAAGCAATACTAGTAGATCTACCATTTGATCCAGCAATTCCACTACTGGGCGTCTACCCAAAAGATCAAATGACACTCTAAAAACAGACACCTGCACTCGAATATTTATAGCAGCACAATTCACAATTGCAAAGTTGTGGAAACAACCCAAGTGCCCATCAATTCATGAGTGGATTAATAAAATGTGGTATGTGTATACCATGGAGTACTGCTCAGCTTTAAGAAACAATGGTGATAAAGCACATCTTGTATTTTCCTGGATAGAGCTGGAACCCATTCTACTAAGTGAAGTATCTCAAGAATGGAGAACAAGCACCACATGTACCCATCAGCAAATTGGTATTAACGGATCAACACCTAAGTGGACATATAGGAGTAACATTTATGTGGTGTCAGGCAGGTGGGAGGGGGGTGGAGGGATGGTATATACAAACATAATACATGAGATGTGCAACATTTGGGGGATGGTCACGCTTGAAACTCTGACTCAAGGGGGGAGGGAGGATGGAAAATATACGTAACCTTAACATCTGTACCCCCATAATATACTGAAATGAAAAAAAATTCCTCTTGTCATAGACAATGTGAAAATTAAAGAAAAAACAAAAATGATGATACTAAAACAGGAAGCTGACTTTGAAGATCCTCCAAACCTTCTTTAAGGTTTGATAAAATAACCTGAAAGTGAAAGTAACAATCTCTATTTGTACCAACTAGTCGAACGCTATTTTAAAATTTTAAAATTTTCTTTTTAAATTGCACAAATGCTATATAGTTACTGTGAAAGACATGAATGCTACAGAAGTACAGTACCAGAGTATCCATTTCTTTGCTGCATATCTCAAAATGTCAGACTGTTGCAAAAATTACATATAAAATTTTTGGAATAAATTTAAAGTATATATTGCAGGGATAATATCAAGAACTTAGACTTTATTATATCAGATCTCTCAGGTCTCTGTGCCACTATAAAATGTCCTTGGAGTCCTTGATTCAGCTCAAAATACCTTTTTTTTTTGAGACAGGGTCTTACTTTGTTCCCTGAGCTAGAGTACAGTGGCACCGTCTTAGCTCACTGGAACCTCAAACTCCTGGGCTCAAGCAATCCTCCTGCCTCAGCCTTCCGAGCAGCTGGGACTACAAGCATCACCACCATGCCTGTCTAATTTTTTTAAATTTTTTGTAGAGACAGGTGTCTTACTATGTTGACCAAGCTGGTCCTGAACTCCTGGCCTCATGGGATCCTCTTGACTTGGTCTCCCAAAGTGCTGGGATTACAGGCATGAGCCACTGCACCTGTCCTCCCAAAATACCTTTTGAGGTGATGATCAGTATTTCCAAAATTCTTGCCCAGAGATACATAAAACATTTTTACCAGGCCCAAGCAAAATAAGAAAAATAAGAATAATTTAAATGTCAGTGTGGGATTACCAACTGTCTTGATTGTGAAGAACTGTCCTTTAATCTGAGAATGCATTTTTCTTTCCCCCTTTTTGGTGTTAAACTATCCTTTCTTTAAAAAGCAATTATAGCAATAGTAGATGATAATTTGGAATGTCTTTTCTAATGTCATTTATTGCAAAATAAAAAGTTGACAATCCTAGTTTAGCTCAATTTTTTTAAAACCATTTTAATCATTTTTAAGCATACAATTCAATGGCATTAACTGCATTCACAGTGTTGGGCAGCCATCAGGACCACTTCCAGAATTTTTTTAATCACCCCAAACAGAATCTCTGTGACCATTAAACAATAATTTTCCATTTGTCCCTCCCCTAAGCCCTTGTAAACTTCTAGTCTACTAAAATTTGCCTATTTTAGGCACCTCCTGTGAGTGGAAATCATATAACATTTGTCATTTTGTGCTTGGCTTATGTAACTGAACATAATGTTTTCAGGGTTCATCCATATTGTAGTACATCATAATTTTATTCCTTTTTAAAGCTGAATAATATTCAATTGTCTTCATGTACTACATTCTGTTTATCCATTTATATGTTGATGGACATGTGGGTTCTTTCTACCTTTCAGCTATTGTGAATAATGCCATAAATGCTGTGCACAAGTAGCAGTATGAGTAACTGCTTTCAATTCACTGGGAAATATAACTGACATAGCAATTTCCAGATCATATGGTAATCCTATGTTTAACTCTTTGGGGAACCACAACACTGTTTTCCACGGTGGTTGCACCATTTTACATTCCTACCAGCATGCTTGAGAGTTCTATATCCTTACCAACACTTGTTCCATTGTTTTTTTATTAGCCATTCTGATGGGTACAAGGGATATTTCACTGTGGTTTGAATCTACATTTCTCTAATGACTAGTGATGTTGAGCATCTTTTTATGTTATAGATTTTCTTTGGAAAAATGCCTATTCAAGTCTTTTGCCCGTTTTTGAGTTGGATTGTTTGTTTTATTGTTGAGTTGTAAGAGTGCTTTATATATTTTGGCTGTTAATCCCTTATCAGATATATGATTTGTAAATATCTTCTCCTATTCTGTGGGTTTCCTTGTCACCCTGTTGATAGAGTCCTTTGATGTCTAAAAGTTTTGAATTTTTATGAAGTCCAATTTGTTGATTTTTTTTTCTCTTGTTGCTTGTGCTTTTGGTGTCATATCCAAGAAATTATTGCCAAATGCAATTTCATGAAGGTTTCCTCTTGCATTTTTTTCTAAGAGCTTTTATAATTTTAGATCTTAAGTTTGGATCTTTGACCCATTTTGTGTTAATTTTTATATGTGGTATGAGGCAAAGGTCCAACTTTATTCTTTTGCGTGTGGATATCCAGTTTTCCCAGCACCATTTGCTGAAAAAACTGTCCTTTCCCATTGAATGGTCTTGGCACCTCTGTTGAAATTCACCATATATGTGAGAGTTTATTTCTGTGCTCTCTGTCCTATTCCGTTCATCTATATGTGGTACCTATCTTTATGCCAGTACCACATTGTTTTGATTACCGTACCTTTGAAATCAGGAAATGTTCTTGTTTTTCTTTCTCAAAATTATTTTGACTCTTCAGGGTCTCTTGAAATTCCATATAAATTTTAGCATGGGTTTTTCTCTATCTCATATATTGGGTTTAGCTGATAAGGACTTTAGAATAACTATTACAATTATGATTAAGGACTTTAAGGAAATGATGGAACATAATGGGTGAACAGATGGATGGGCTCAGCAGAGAAAAAGAAATTGTAATAAGGAGCCACATGAACATTTTCAAATTAAAAAATATATTACTAAAAATAAAAAAACTATTAATACATTTTGAATTTCAAATAGAAACTTTCCAAACTAAATACAAAGATAAATAAGGTGAGAAAAGTGGACAGAGCCTCAGTGATCTGTGTGATAATATCACACTGTCTAACACACAAGTAATCAGAGTCCCAGACAGAGAGAAGATAAGTAATGTAGCAGAAAAATATTTAAAGAAATAATAGCCTAAATTTTTCCAAAATTTTAAGTAATTCAATTCACAGCTCCAGGAAGCTCAAAGAACTCCAAGTAGGATAAGCACAGATAAAACTATACAAGGTATATAAAGTCAAACTTCTGAAAACCAAAGATACATGGGAAATCTTCAAAGCAGTTAAAGAAAAAAGAACCATTAGATACAAGGGAACAACAATAAAAATAATATCTAACTTCTCATCATATCCAGTGTAAACCAGAAGACAATGTAACATCTTTAAACTGCTGGAAGAATACCTGTTACCTGGAATTCTACATACAGTTAACATATCCTTCAAAATTAAAAGAGAAATGAAGACGTTTTCGGATAAACAAAACCTGACAGAGTTCATTACCACCAGATCTGTACTTCAGAAAACATTAAAAGAAGTTCTTCAGGTTGAAGGGAAATAATAGATGGAAACTAAAATTCTTTAAAAAGAATACAGAACACACGAAGGGGTAAATATGTGGATAAATATGAAAATCATTTTTCCTCATTTGTTAGTTTCTTTAAAAGGCAATTGGCTGTTGAGAGAGGCAGTCTGCCAAGGGCCAAGAGCATCTGTGCAAGATTGTGCAGCATGTGCCAAACTGCAAGACTGATCTGTCTTCTGATAAGGAGCAGATTCCATAGCTAATCGCAGGGTGACTAAGTTGCAAGGCAGTGGCGGTGTGAACACTGGGGGAACTGCTCCCTTATGAGTGGTAGGAAGACTGGCTTGTTGGCTGCTTTCTACAATGTTTACTGCTTGCTCAAAAAGTGCTAGCCCTCAACTCCAAGTTCCTTAGCGGCATCACAAACCCTCTGCATGTGTAGCATCCAGCTGGGCCCACCACATTGCCCTTGTGGGACTTGGAGGCAAGGGGAAACAACATCAATGCAAACATGCTCGTGCTCATGCGCTCATTGTTCTGTGAGTAATGAAGTCCTTTGTCTCTGACCCAGAAGCCTCATATCTGCTGTCAACATCCATGAGACAGTAATAGGTTACCTACGAGCTTGGAAGACGGGTGAAGTCTCCGAATCTTCACAGTTCTTAACAACTAGTTAGGAAAAAAATAATGACAATGTATTGTGAGGTTTATAACGTATGTAGAGGTTAAATATGTGCAATAGAACAAAGAATGTAAACAGTTAAATGGAAATGTATTATTGCAAGTTTCTTATGGATATATATTATGATCCATAGAGCAGAAACATAATATAAACCACAAATTTAAAATTTTCTAGCAGCCATATTAAAAACAAAAAAGAAATGAAAGAAATTAATTTTATCATCATATTTAACCTAGCATCTTCAAAATACTATAATTTCAACATGTAATCAATATAAAAAATTTATTTGTGAGATATTTATTTTATACTCATTTTATATTCATTCTTCAAAAGCCAATGTGTATTTTAAACCACCAGCACATGCCAATTTATTTTAGCCATATTTTAAGTGCTAATATAGCAAATGGCTAGCCTATTGATAGCACAGTCTTTGGACAATCACTAACAACATAAAACAAGGAGCTATAGCTAAAAAGCCAACAGAGGAGATAAAACGGAACACTATAGGGGTACTATATTAACCGAGAAGAAGGCAGGAATGAAAAAAAAGCAAAACTTACAACAAACATTTCTAGTCATTAAAGATTAATCTCCTTTCATCTCCAGCTAGGATAGGGTACAAGAAAGGTAGGCAAGAAGGATGGAGGAATATGAACAGAGTTTTCGTTCTAAACCAGCCAGTAGTATGCTTTGTGAATTCAGACAAGAAACCTAATCTTTCTCATTCTACATTTATTCCTTTATCATATAGTTTGTTTATGTTCTAATTCATCCACCTGAATCGATAGAGTGTTATAGTTAGGGAAATGGATTTGGATACTATGCGTAGGTTTGAATCTTGGCTCTGCCATTATGAGAACTTGAAAAAATTACTTAATAGCTTTCAACTTCAGTTTCCTTATTTGCATAATGGGTATTATACAATACCTACCTCGATTCCTCCTAAAACGCAGTGTCTGGCACCTTGGAAGCCCTCAAAAAGACAAGTTAGTTGTTATTATTATTATTGTTCAGTCAACTAACTCTCAGGGCCATGAACAACTGCCCAGACACCATGTAAGGCAGAAAGGGTTCAAGGGCGAATAACAAAACCCTTTCCTCGACAGAGAAGCCAGACACATAATATCTGGCTGCCTGCTTGGATGGCTGCCATGAGGCTGAAATGAGAAAGTAGACAGAAGCACTAGGGTATAAATATAAATGTTGCTATGTGAGTGTCTGTATTATGACGTGTAATCTTTTTCCTTGGCAAAACACAGCAACCAAGCAGCCTGGAAAAATTATGAATATAGTTCTGATCCAGCCATGCTCTCCAAAAATTAGTATGTTTTATTCTACCAATGAGTGGGAAGTAAATTATTCTCATTTGACTTTAAAGAGTCATTTTCTACTCTTTCAGTAAAAAGCTCAAATCTTCGGAATCATATCCAATAGTGTTAGAAACTAGTATTTTGTTGATATTTTCTTCACTGGCATTCTCTTTGAAAAGTATTGTGTTTATTCACATATATGACCCACCCCTAATTTAATTTAGAGTGAGTTATTTCTAATGAGGGTTACCAAGCATGTGTGTGTGTGTGAGTGTACATACATATGAATGTAAAACAAGCACTTTCCATACATGCTGAATTTTGCTTTGTTTTCAAACCTGAAACATGGATTTAATAACCTGAAACATGTAAGAGTCTGTGACTTGCTGAGGTCACACAGTGGTCATTGGTGGGACCAGAAGGCAGACCAGGGTCTGTTTGCCTGACAGTACCCATCTCCTGCAACCTCTCCCTTATAAAGCCTCTTCTGCTGGTGAGTGCTTGGGAGAGAGCAATCGTTGAGCATCAGTATTTCCTATTTGTTCAAAATGTAAGGAATTGGTCACACATCGTCAACCGCCTTTACACAACATTCAGAGGCTCTGCAAGGAGACAGTAGTCTCCAAGTTGCAGTTGCAACAGCAGCAGCAGTGGTCCAGAATTGTGTGTTCACCAGCGAGAACAGCAGCTGGAGCCATGAACCTGAATTCACCTTTTCCCACCTGACTTCTAAGTTAATCATCTACAAATACAGAGAAATTACCCAAGCAAATGTTATATCTTAGGTCAGGAATATTTTTCTGTTTGTGCATACATTATTAGCACAGTATATTTTATTAATAGTTCTGTTTGTGCATACATTATTAGCACAGTATATTTTATTAAAGTTTACTCTGAGGGTAAAATAGTTTACCCTCAGAGTAAACTTAAGTCACAAACAGACCTCAATGCAGGATTTTCTTTACCCACACCTGATCATAACAATGTTTATCCAAGGATGAAGGGCACTGTGCAAAAAGACGGTAACGATAACTGTTTGCTGAATTAAATTTTAATAAAGGTCTAAATTCAGTAGTCTCCTACCTTCTGCTTCTTTCATTTAAATTTGATATCATAATAGGAAAAAGGCAATAGCCATACATAGGAATTTACCAAAGTAGAAATACAAATGTTCAGTAATAATAATGTCAAAAAATGTTCCACTATACTTGTGCTGGAGGAAATACAAATAAATATAAGAAGAAACCAGTGTCTATCTATTAAATCGACAAAAATATTTTAAAATAATAATGTCTAGCTGCTGATGAGATTGTCAAGTTGTCCAGCGTACCTCTAAAACAATATGACAGCATATATCAAACAATCTCAAAAATCTGGTAATTCTTTCACCAAACATTTCACTTTTAGAAATTTGCCCCATGGAAAACTAATCACAGCTGCACAAAAATAGAACAATAGCATCATCTTCTATTATTTTGCTATTAATCTTCTGTTATGTTGGTATTAATTGTCTAAAGTGTAAACTGTTTAAATAAATCAGGGTCAACCCATACCCTAGAATACTATAGCATGATTAAAAGACAAGTAACGGAAGAATTCTAAATGCCTGATGTAAGTAGTGTGGGGTGTCACAACGTGTGCGCTGGCACAGTATGGTCCTGTGTGGGGTGTGTACTATAAATATTTCGCAAGGCGTCAACAGCGGTGATATCTGTGTCTTGAGTTGATGGTAATTGTTTTGTCAATCTCCAGTCCCCCACCCCACCCACAGGGGAAGGTTGGCTTGTGTATCTCCCAAATCCTTCTATTAGAATATGTTACTTTAAGAATGAGAAGCCAAAAGAGAGGAGAAAGAAAGTGTGGTCTACCGTGTTGACTTCCTGAGGGTCACGGCCTCCCGAAGAGGGAAGCTCCTTGCCCTGCCTTGCCTGCGCTGGCCACCACACCCAGAAGTCCAGCTGCCCAGGCCAAAAAGACAAGTTTGTTGGGCCATCCCCATTCTGTCTTTCATCCATGTAACCTAAAATATTTTGCTGAGTGCCTATTATGTGCTGGGCCGCCAGGCATACAACAGTGAGGGAAGAAAAGCGAGAAAGAAGAGGAAGAAGGAGGTTGGGAAGGAGAGAGGAGGAGAACTCCCTGGGGTGTTACGTGGGAGGCCAGCCTTCATCGAATGCCGGGCCGGGCCAGTGCTGGGCAGAGGCAGGTTCACCCGGCTGGGCTGCGGGACCCAACTTTAGGGGCCGTTGCTTGGTCTGCAGAGCAGCTTCCTCCAGGTGGCAAGCACGGAGCTGGTTCTTAAGGAAGTGGAGGCATGCAGTCAAGGAAGGGGGTAAGAGCATTCCAGGGCAGGTGCGGGAGGCGCCAGGGCAGGGGAGGGCAGGCGAGCTGGAGCACAGAGGGGGTGGGGGAGGTGGGAAGGGAGACACCAGAGCAGGCCAGGCCTTGCAGGCTCATTCAGGGGACACCACTGACAGGCTTTAGCCAGGTGGCCCTTAACAGATGCACTTTCTAGCAGGGTGACCATGGGTGTAGACTGGAGACTGGATTTCAGAGAGGGCCATGGTGGATCCCAGGAGACCACAGGGAGCCCCACGTAGGGTGGTGGCACCAGGGATGGACACATGCCGTGGAGCGAGAGCCCCTTGCTTGGTCCCACGGAGAGCACGGTGTGGTGGGCACGCTGATTTTCAGTAACATCATCTCTGAGCCCCCAGTGTGGCGTCTCCAGTCTTGCACTTCCAAACCCTAACAAAAGAAAGACCAACTTTGGGGCCAAAAAGCAAGAATTCAAGGCCAGGGACTTTAAACACAATGAAATTCAGGTGAGCAGAGGCCACAGCCATGGAAAGCGCCATTTTGCCTAAAAAGTGCAGTGCCACTTCCCTGCTGTATTGAGCAATAGCCTCGCCATTGGAGCTGACGTGCCCGAGCTTCAGAGAAGCAAGGAGCCCAGTTGTGACTGTGGAGCAGCCGGCCGTGGCATCGACCAGCCCTGTGTCCACTCGTGTCCAGTGGGGACAGGAAAGGCGCCACTCATCAGACTCCTTCAGGGGTGCTTTGTTTCATGGCCTCTCTTGTCCGAGCTTTCAAAGTCCTGTTTGCCGTTGCCATTTGCTCTTGCTAGTGAGAAGCTACTCACGCATCACACAGGTTCATCCTTGTAAACCGCGCCCTGGAGCTGTGGACCGCTATGGCTGGGAGCCGGAGACATTACTGGGAGGCTGTGAGCCCTGAGGCACCTCTAGGTCTCTGGGTTCCCCTAAAAATAAAAAGTTAATAGAACAGTTGCCATTTATTGATTTTTATTGAGCTTTTTATAGGTAAATATACTCGCACTCAGGGAGCATAATGCAGGTGACTTGCCAATAGCTCAGGTAGAGGCGAGCCACAGCCCAGGCCTATCTGAACGCACTTCTCTATCTCCCCTCCCCCCCATCTGACAGAGTGGCACCCGGCACGCTTGCTTCTTCAAGCCACATGGGCCAGGCCAGTCTGTTTCCAGGTAGTGGGACCATCAGCTCTGACACCTCTGGAAGGGAAGATGAGCAAACCACCGGGCACAGTAGGGACGGGGCCATTTCCTCAGGGAGCGAGAACTGGGTTCCGGAGTCTGTCTGGCCTTCATCGACCCTACCACAGGTGTGACTGTGCACACATCACCAACTATGCCTCCGTTTCCTCACCTGAAGAATGAGGATCATTATGCAGCAGGTCCAGAATCAAATAACTGAAATCCTTGGGATTTCTTGACTTTAGAACGATCATACGGTTTACATTTTGTAACACCCCCTGGAGCTCCAGTGGCGCAATCTGTTGGTGCGGTACTTATATAACACCCTCAGCGGGGTCTGACAGAGGACCCGACAGCCTCTAACCAATCGACTTAATACTTTTGCAGTGAAACAAATATTCATCTAGGTGGGATAAAGCTATAAATAATCTCATCAGTTTAGATGAAACTTTTCCACCACCAAAAAACCCCCAAACTTTCCTCTTTCAAGGTCCTTGGATTTCAGAGTTGCAGAGCTGGGGTAGGGGTGGGGAGGCGGGGGCAAAGCGTGGAGTGTGGAGCTGCGCTTACCACACCTGGCTATGTGAGGATGGCAAGGGAGGGATATGTAGCTAAAGCGCTGAGAAGAATGCCCAGCACATGGCAAAGCTCACTCAGTACATTGCAGATATTCTCATTCATTCCGAAAGAGGAAAACAGGCTACTGCAAAGATTATTATGCACATGTCCAAATCACTACTTCAGGGACTAGAAAGACCTCATCAGACCTTTTCCCAACAATTCTGGGTGGACCAAACAGCCACTTCTGGGAGAGAGACGTCAAGAATGTTCCCAGGGGTCTGATCCAAAGAAAAAGTAAGTTATTTTATTCCAAATACTACCTGCCCATCCAGTGAAAGTGCTTCCCAATGATTCAGCTTAAATGTGACAAGTGCAAATCCCATAATGACAGCTGGAGGCTCTGAAACCCACTGGAGCTGGAGGCACTGAAGCCAGAGCCCAGGGCTCCACCTACAACAGCAAATTAGGGCCCCTTCTTCACATTCGTAAAAGGACCCTTCCCATTGCTTACCCCGCTTCTGGTTTCCTGCCTCGTGTTTTCCCTTCAGCTTATTGAAATCACTTCCCTCTTATCAAGAGCACTCTCAATTTGAGGAGCAGAGTCTTAGCCACAAGTTGCTAATTTGTCCCACGCTGTAGAGAATTCAATGCAATGAACATCATGCTCTTGTGCTGGAGAGCCCCTCGCTGAACCCCGGGGCAATTTCTTCCACCTTCATCAGATGCTGCAATTTGTTGCCCTTTTCATCATCGGAAAATCAATCACACTGATCCATACTGCCCACTTCTCCCTTGGCCCAGCACACGTGTCGACAAACTAAAAGCATTTCTGCTTGTAGTTTGTCGTAGAGTTTGTAGAGCCACTCAGAAACCCAGTACTTCCCATACTATGTCCCCAGAACACCGGAGCGTTAATAATGATAACAAGTAGAGGAACGATAGGAAATGAGGGAGGGTGGCATTTCAGACAGGCCTGCAGTTTTTCCCCTAGAGCAAACAGTTATTGGAAAACTCTGATGAGCTGCCAGTCTGGGGCAAATTAAAGAAAAAAAATGGTTATGGTATACATGCCACAGCCAGATGAATATATTTCAGAAAGCCTAATCCAGTTTTCTATGTGAAACCCAAGTCATTTTTCAAGAAGCAAGTCTGTTCTCTCTTATTAAACAATATGCCAGGTGTGGTGGCTCATGGCTGTAATCCCAGAGACTTGGGAGGCTGAGGTCAGAGGATCACTTGAGCCCAGGAGTTAGAAGCCGCAGTGAGCTGAGATCATGGCCCTGCACTCCAGCCTGGGTGACAGGGCATGACCCCATCTCTTAAAAAAAAAAAAAAAAGTACTAAAAAGTATATTGTCTCTTCCCACTAGAAGGTAAGCTGTATGAGAATAAGCACTTTGTTTCCCTGCATTCCTGGTCCTTGGAACTGTAGCTGGCATGTCGGAGGTGCTTAGTAAATATTTGTGGAATAAAGGAGTGAATGTGTCTGAAGCAGGTAGACAGGTGACTTTTCCCCAGTTGAGCAGAAAGTAGATGGCTGGTTCCTGCAGGTTTCTATCTAATACATATACATCATATGTGATGTCAAGAGCCCAGGGGACTTTGTGAGCATCGCACATGCTCTGTGTGGTGAGTCTTCCAGAAGTCTGAGAGATCGCGGGCAAGATTCTACTGAGAAGCTCAGTAGGCTGCCACCAGTTCTGTAAGATATTCCTGTTGCCCACCTGACAGCGTGAAAATAGCTGAAGAGCAAACCCCAGCAGCCAGTCCGGGGGCTGCTAACTGGCAAAACGCAGGAAGCAGTGCGGCCTTCTGACTTCCACACGGCGAGAGACAGCTTCCGTTGCACTCAGGCTGGAAGGCAGAAGCAAGGTGAGCTCAAACCTGTCTCTTCACACTGTAGGTAGGCCACAGAGAAAAGGAGCAAAGTGGCAGCGCTACATAAAGGAAAGATTTTGCCTAACATACCAAATCTCTGAGGGGCATGAGAAGAGAGCAGCCACAGTTGAATACAGATGATGAGGAAGGCACATTTGCCCTTGTGACATTTAGTGTTAAAAATTATCAGGGCTGTCTGCCACCTGCTGGCATGTGAAACGTAGATAAAATTAGTCTGAAGCCCATTCCATGTCCTGGGGACGTGTGATGCGCACCCCAAGGTGGAATCACTGTCCCCAGGGGGCTGCCTTCAATGGCCCCACCTCTGCTGCACACCACACTGGTGCAAACGTGACGCTCTTCCCTTCTCAGCCACACGCACACACGCATGTGCACTCACACAGCTGTGCTGGTCTCCACTGCACTTCTGTGGGTCACGGAGTGGAGAGGCTGTCACACTGCAACTGTCACAGCAAGCAACACAGACTCTGTTCTTAAGGGACCTTTGGCTTGTCCCACTGCAGACAAGCTCCACACCAGCCTTTCGCCCATTCCCCCCTTCCCTCCAGCCTTTCTCCTCTCCCCCCCCATTCTCTGGAGCATCCTGTTTTCTCGTGTGGAGCAGCTTCACCCTCACTTCCTTTGTAATTGGACTCCTGCCCTCAGAGACTCACTCTGGTTCTTAAAATCTCTTCTTAAACACAGAAATTTTCTTAAGAACAGTTTGAGGCACAGCCATCCTGATAAGACATTTTTGCCCTGCGAAAAAAGAAAGACACCATCCCCAAGTAGAGCTCCATAAGAACAGAGCAGTGTGAGACACAGAGGAAGGGGCTTGTTCGTGTAGAGACCCATCGGGGCGAGCCCAGAACCACAGCTTCTTCAGCCATGGCTTGCCCAGGGAGCGGAAGTCAGCACCAAAATCCCGCAGAATATTTGCATAACCATCTAGTAAATAGCTATCATAAACTGATTTTCGATTTTATTCTATAGCTAGGGAACAGGACATTCTCAAAGAAAGCTTCGGCTGTCTTTATAAGGATTCTAGTTAAAGAACTCCCCAAGACATCATAATGGATGAATTTCTGAATTAGATGGGCCATAACTAATAATTTCAGTAAAAGCCTGTTCTTGAGCAGGACAAGCCAGCATAACTCCTGAGAGAAAGTGGCTTACTCTTTTTCCTATATGGGTGTGCTGTGTTACATAAAATGTCACCTGTCATATAACAAAATATCATTCGATTCATAAAATTTTTTAAATAATTGTACATTCTGCAACAGACCAAATTCTGTGACCTAAAGCAGAGGTTCTCGAAGTGTGCCCCAGATCAGCGGCATGTTAGAAATACAAGCTCTCAAGTTCCAACCCCAAACTCTGGGGCGGAGCCCAGTGCTGTGTGCTCACAAGCCCTGCAGCTGATGCTGACGCCCACTCACGACTGAGAACCACTGTTCTAGGGTCACAGGTCTCCGAATGGTCCATATTGAATATTCCAAAGCCAATGCAATCCCTGAATGAAGATTCTTTTCATTGCCTTTGATTCACAAAAATCTGTAGCCCTGTACTCAAATGACATGGTTTCTAGAATGTACTGAATGATTATGTCCCCCTCAGATTCATATGTTGAAATCCTATCCTCATTAGGAGATGGAGACTTCGGGATATGATTAGGTCATGAAGGTGGAGCCCTCATGAATGGGATTAGTGACTTTATAAAGGAGGCTTAAGAAAGACCTTTTGCCCCTCCGCCATGCGAGCACACAGCAAGAAGATAGCATCTATGAACCAGAGAGCTCTCATTGAGTGTGCTGCTGCCTTGATCTGGGACTTCCCAGTCTCCAGAACTGTGATAAATAAATGTTTGTCATTTAAGCCACCCAAACTAAGGTATTTCTGTTATGGCAGCCAAAGTAGCTGTAGCTGCCCACAGCTGTCTGCCAGGATGTCTGTCCTCTGCTCTGGGCTCCTGGGTTTCTCTGGGGTGATGGTCACACTGTGCTCCTCAGGGAAGGAAGGTCTCACCTGCAATTGCTGTCCTTGCTCACATCTTCAGAGCTTTCTTAACAACTCCTGGAGCACCGAGATGTCTCAAGGGAAAGCCTGTTTCGTCCTGGACCTATCAGTGGTTACAGCACTTCCAACAGGGCCAGGGCTCTCGCCATGAGCGCCAGACCCCGCCTTCCTGAGCTCTCGCTCCCAGCATGGCTGCCTTCCACTCCCTTCGGCCAAGGGGAGCTGCCTTGTCTCCTCTTAGAGCAACTGCCCACCTCTCCCTTGGGGCTCAACTTCCACCCGGTGTTCCATAAAAGCCAGTGGTTCTTAAACTTGAGCCTCACCTGGAGGGCTTATTGAGACTCAGAATGCCTGGCCCCAGCCCCAGCCTTCGCATTCTGCAGGTCCGTGTGCAGCCCAGGGTCTGCATTTCGGACAAGCTCCCAGTGGAAGCTGCTGCAGCCATCGCCCCAGACCACGCTCTGAGAACCACGGTGAAAGCCAACATCACTGAACTTATTTGCAGATGGGTACCTAAAAAATCAATCCAGACATCTCCCTTCCCCAAGGAGGACTCTCTGATGTCTTTCAAGAATCCAAATTATCCACCAATTAATTCAATGTATTTGTTTATCTTCATTGGTAATTAATTTGAGGTGACTCTAATTCTTATTTAGCCACTGGCGGAAATAGTCAATTTACCTAGTGCACTCAGAGAAATGCTTTTCCTCCCAGGGGAAATAGTGTTCTCTGGGGCTCCCGAAATCTGCTGGTCTTGGCCCTGACTCTGGCTCTCTCAGACTGAGGGGGACTTGGGGCAGGGTGGGGAATGGGGCTGAGAGACCATGCTGTCCTGAAGCCAGACAGCAGAGATACATGCAAAAAGGACAAATCTTGGTTTTGAAAAGAAAGTGGGATGTGACATCAATGACCATCCACCACCAAAACCACTGGACCAGCCTCACAGGGAGGCACTGCCTTCTCCTCTGCCCGCGCCCTCCACCAGCCAAACCCGGAAACAGAGCAGGGCTCACTTCCTGGGCTGCTCCCTCCAGCTCATCTTCAAGACCACATCTGCTGCTCCCAGAACAAGGTCCTGCTCTCAGCGGGACAAGTCACTGCTGGCACCGCAGCCCTAAGAGTGGAGCCAAAACCAGAGGAGAGAAAATCGACAATGATTCAAAAGCCTCATTCCAGACTCCTAATGTCATTCTGCCACCCCCAAGAAGCCAAACGCTGTCTGCCAGCCCCAGCCAGGTCCCTGGTCCTCAGCCCGCGTCAGAAGCTTACAGAGACACAGGGCTGCTGATGGGAAACACGTGATGGCCTGTGGTTTGTCTTTGCTGAGTTTACGGCTCCACCTGGGGGTGGGGGCTCCGAGCGGGGCTGTTCTTGGGGGCCCAGGCACGAGTTCATGCATCACTTGCCAGTGCTGTCCCTGTGAAGGCAGAAAGTCAATGCGCAACTGTCTCAGACCAGACCCGGCCGGTGCAAGGCAAGGTCCTGGGGGAACAGCAAATGCCTCTCTCACTGCATTTTGCTTCTGACCATGGTTCCCCGGAGCCTAAAATTTGAGAAGTGAAACTGACCATGCCACCCCCTTCATGAGCGGAGAGGAGGGCCTTGAGATCTTTTTATTGGACCTGTTATTTTTCTGTTGGTCCCACACAGGCCTCGCCATGGAGGGTTTCACAGCTGTCCTCCTCATCTGGACTCTGATTGCTCTGGGCAGCAGCGGCAGGGAAGCCTGGCCCACACACCTGGCCTGCAGAGAGGGGGGCTTGGAAGTACTCTACCAGAGTTGCGGTAAGGGCTTTTGAAACATCCGCATGTGTTTGTGGGAAAATTAAGGCCCGCAGATGTGGGCTGCTTAAACGCTTAGTCGGGGTGGGGCTGGGGAGAGGGGACAAGCAGCCCAACACTTTCCCCACCTGTGGGAGGTCTGGGAGGGCCACAGGGGCCCTCAGAGGAGGCGTGGGGGTGGAGGATGGGGCTGGAGGTGGGCGGGAGGGAGCCTCTCGAGAGTGACAAAGAGGACAAGGAAGAGAAAGTAAGTCTAAATGCAGCAATTCACTAATACCACAGAGCCCAAAAAGAACAAAATGATCAATGAATCTACCAAATCGTGAAACCTCGCCAGTTGGAAGTTAGGGAAAGATGCCTCCAACAGGGCCTTCCCCCAGACTGCACGCCCGCGCCGCCTGGCAAGCGGAGGTAGTTTGCAAGTGGAGTGAAAAGGTCACTTCTGCCCAGAGAGAAGCTTCCTGTCCTCCTCTGGGCACGTCCAGAGCTGGGTTGCAGCGGTGTCACTCGGGGCCTCTGCGGACACTGCGCGTGCGGCTCACGCTGTAAGGGTTTTCTGTAGCGCAGGGGACCACAAAAGCATGCGGGGCGTGGTTGTGACCCCCAAGGGCAAACTGCCGTGCAATTCAGTGGAGAGAATGAGCGAACTGCAGTGAGCAGGCCAGAGCCACCCCCACGAGCTGGGTGTTGGTTTGTTGGGCCACTGTGGCAAAGTACCACAGAGCAGGTGGCTTGAGCAATGGAGGTTTATTTTCACAAGGTTCTGGAGGTTGCAAATCCAAGACCAAGGTGCTGGCAGGGTTGGTTTCTCCTGTGGCCTCCCGTCTTGGCCCTTAGATAGCTGTCTTCTCCCGTGTCCTCACAGGGCCGTCCCTCGGCCTGCGTCTATGTGCTCACCGCCCTTCTTATAAGGACACCTGTCATACCAGATTAGGGCTCGTATCACGGCCTCATTTTAACTTAAACATGGCTTTAAAGATCCCATCTCCAAACGCAGTTCCGCTCTGACGTACTGAGGTGGGACTCAACACATAGGATGGTGTGGCGGGCACGCCCAGCCCCGGCAGGCTCCTGCGCGGGAAGCGCAGTCCAGGCTGGGTCACGGCTTGAGTGGAGGTCGGAGGGACTGGCTGTGAAATCTGCCCCTTGGAGGGAGGAGGGGAGACATGCTATTTGCACTGCGGGGGGCGGGAAGGAGCCGAGAAGACACGTCTGAGTGCTGGGGCATAATGAAGATGAGGCACTTGCGCAGACAGCCGAGCCCCGCAACTGCCACCCAAGGAGCTGGTCACCAGGGCCGTTTGCCCGACTTGGCTTTACTCCTTTAAAAAGAGAGAACATTGACGGATACAAAAAAAAGTAAAAAATAACTAAAGAGGATGAATGGCCAGTGCTGGAAGTGCCACTCGCGTTACTCACCCTCTTCCCACGGGGGCGGGGCTGCCCCGCTGGCGTCCCGTTCATTTCAGTGCAGGGTGGAAGCGAGACTTGCTGTGAATGCTCAGGGTTAGTGTTTCCAATTCGTCCTCGCATAAAGGGTTGCCAGGGCTGGTCTGCCTCCAGACTCACCCTCAGCCTGCAGCCAAGCCTGGCACGTCCTTTCGAGGCACAGCCAGCGGAGGCACAAGCCCTGGGCACATCCGGGAAAGAGCAGAGACAGTGCCCGCCCATCTGGGACCGGGAGCTGCTCCATGGAGACAGCCAATGTCCCGGACAAGCCTGCTCAGGGTGCTGGGACCAAGGGAACACGGGAGACGCCGTTCTTGTCCAAGAGTAGTGGGCGGGTCAGACAACTACGCAACACGGCAAGAGCCTTGTGAGAAGGCTGTAGTAGAGGCAGGCCTTGTGTGCCAGGGGACATGGTGGGCAGAAGAGGCTGAGGTTGGCATCTAGATCTGTCGGGGAAGGAGTCGCCCCGCCTAAGTTGAAGCTTAAAGACTAATGACATAGTAATGAAGACGTCTCCTGTTCATGGCGGGCACCACGCTAAGTGCTTTATAAACATCATTCTTACGTTGCAGATGTGTAAAACTGAAGGTTAAGATGCCAGGTGACTTTTCCAAGGCCACGCAGCTAATAGTGGCAGAATTACATCCCGGGGGGGCACAGAGAAGGCAAAGCATTGAGTAAGTATTATATTTATGGACTTGAAACAAACGGATCCCCAGCCTGCCCAACTCCAGAGCCCACGCTCCAAATCTCCCTGCTCTGGAGTTTGTAAGCAGGCGAGGCGGAATAAGGAGGGGCGGGGGAGGAGAGCCCAGGGGAGAGCGTGGCACGCAGGAAAGCAGGGAGATGCGACGAGGCACAGAGTTTGGGGACCTGCGGAAGAGCTGTCAGCACGGGGGTGAGAGATGAGGGGGAAGTACAGGCAGAGCCCCAGACAGGGTGGGCTGCCTGCCTTTGGCAAGGAGTGCGGCTGCATTTTGGAAAGATCCCTCGGGTCATGAGTAGAGCCTGGGTACTGGATCAGGAGCTGTTTGGGGCTGGAAAGAAGGTTTGTAACCAGGAGGAGCAATAACTCAGGGAAGAAACAATGAGAGTCGGAGCTGGCATCATCTCGACAGCCTTAATATCCTTGGGAGAAAGAAGGAACCTCATAAGCAGCTGCTGGGTTCTGAATACCAACCAGGAAGTGAGCATAATTTTCTGCAAAAGCAGAAGTCCTGCCCCAGCCAACTGTTCGTGCTTTGGGAAAGAAGAGAGCCGCAGTCTTTACCAAAGCAAAATAGGGAACACATGCGGTCGGGGGCTTTGCCTTCACCGAGTCACAGGACAATTCCCAGGGACCCCAGCACACACCACAAATGCCCGCCATGTATTGACTGTTTGCTGCCTCTCGTACACACAGATGTGAGGTCGACTGCAGACACACACATGAGGGAAGAGGAGACAGGCAGCAGCGGGAGAAGCAGGGTGAAGGGAAGGGTGAGGGAAAGTGCTGTGGACGGAATGTTTGTGTCCCCTCAAAATTTCTGTTAAACCCTAATGCCCATATGATAGTATTAGGAGGTGAGGCCTTTAGGAGATGGTTAGGTCGTGAGGGCGGAGCCTTCAGAAATGGGATTAGTGCCCTTGCGAGGAAAGGCCAGAGGTTTCCCTGTCCTTCCACCGGGAGAGGGCACAATAAGAAGGCGGCCGCTGTAAGCTAGGAGGTGAGCCCTCCCCCAGAGCCCACCTGGCTGGCACCCTGGCCTCGGTCTCCCAGCTTCCAGGACTGGGAGAAATCCATGTGGATTGTTTAACATCCCCCAGCTTCGGTCTATAATAATCTGATACACTCCTCCTAGCTGACCGAGGGGAGTCGTAGGACAGCAGAGGTCAGGACACACGGCACAGATGAGGCAGCGTGGAGGATAAGGACTTAGGACCTGCAGTCAGCAAACCTCATCAAACCCTGGGGCAGTCCTCTCTAGGTCTCACATCCTTGTTTGTAAAGTGGCTGTATTAGTTTCCTTTCGCTGTTGTAACAACTTTCTGTTCGGTGGTTTAAAACAGCACACACTTATTCTCTCGGAGTTCTAGGGGTCGGGATCCGAAATCAGTCTCACGGGGTGAAGGTTGGCAGGCCTGGCTCCCTCGGAAGCCCTAGGAGAGCATCTGTGTCCTTGTCTTTTCCGGCGTGTACAGCCGCATCTCCCGCTCAAGGCCTCTTCCTCCGTCACCAAAGCCAGCAGCACAGTAGCCGCGTCGCCCTGCTTTCTTGCTCTGTGCCAGACCTCCCTCTGCTTCCTTTCTACAAGGACACTGGTGGGCAGCATAATCGCCTCAACACAAGATCCTTAATAACATCTGCAAAGTCCCTTTTGCCACATAAGGTAACATTCACAGGTTCTGGGGACTAAGATGTGGACATCTCTGGGGATGGCTATTCAGCCTAATGTCGAACGGAGAATGTTTTACCTACGCCACAGGGCTGCGTGAGGATCACGCGGACAGTGCTCAGCACACGCTACGTGCTCAATAAACCCTCGCTGCTGATGGCTGTGTGAGGTACTTTGCAGTTGATGGAAGTGTATTTGAGTATGAGCTTCCTTGAAGCCAAATCAAACAAGGAAATGACATTGTTTCTAAAATAAAAGCAGTTTTTAAGATGCGAAGCTTTCCCTGACGCTGCGCTGAGCCAATGGGGGAATTTCTCCCCAAAGTAGATGATGAGTAGAAAGAGCGACTCACACCGGTGGCTTCTCACGGTGCTCCTTGGGACGGACCAAGAGCCCAGAATCAGGGTAGATTCTGTAGAACCTTCCGTGAATGCCGCACTCACATCCTGGCTTACTGAGGGGGAAAGTCAGACCGTGTACAAGAATGGACCAGCTGTGTGTCCTCCAGGCAACGGTCCACACGTATGGCTGTGGTCGCCGTCATCGGGGGTTTGTGCTGGGCTTCTGATCAGGGTCCAATAGCGGAGAGCTGAGCTATAGTCCCTGGCGAGAGCCTCGAGGGTTGACGCCAACGTCATCGCTTCACGTGCTTCGCCATCAACCGGGCAGAGGAGGACCTGTGGCACGTGCCTACGTGCCTGTGCGTCCCCTTCTGGTCTGTCTGCTACTCACAGTGTGCCTGGCCGTAGGAGTCCTCCTGGAGTGGCGCAGGGCAGCTGCCTGCAAACGGTAGCCCTCGGGCAAAAAAAAAAATGCCTGTTTGTGAAAGGCTCATGTTTTTACATTTTTAAATGATTAAAAAATTCAAAAGAATAATAATAATATTTGTGACACATGGAAGTGATACGAAATTCAAGTTTCTGTGTCCACAAATAAAGGTTTATTTTAACGCAAACATGTCTGGAAACATAGACATAGTTTTACCGGAGCACAGCTGCGCCCGTTCTTCCCGTGTGGATCTGGCTGCCCCCCTGCTGCCGGGCAGAGCCGCGCAGTGACACTGGCCCCGCGCCCACAGAGCCTTGCCGTTAGCCACCTGGAACTTTGTGGAGAAAGTTTGCTGATCCCTGGTCAAGGGTAGGAAGGAATCTTTCAAGGCCTTCACAAGGTCACAGCCTCAAGTTCCGGGTCCTCCAGGTGATTCTAGCCAAAAAGGGGTTGCGTGGACAAGCGAACTTGATGGCGAAGCCACCATGACAGCCAGGAATCCCTGAAAGGGATCCGTCATGGTCAGAACAATCTCTCCCTTCCGCATGTCGTCTTACAGTGGAAGGATAAGGTCCTTCCATTGGTAAGGCCTCGTTTAATCCTTACGAACAGCCCTGTGGGGTAGGTAGGATGTTTATCTCCCTATTTTGGACATAGAAACTGAAACATACATACATATTAAGTATTTTGATAAAGTAACATACCTGAGCTGCTATAAACCCAAGTGTCCTGGCTTCTTGACCAGTGACTTAACGCTGTAGCTTGGGGCTCTCACGGGACCCAACCTTTTGGTCCCAGAGACACAGGGGAGGCCGGGGAGAAGACGTGGCTAAGAAGATAAGTCTTTGGGTGAAAAGGGGAAACCCTAAGCAGTATGTGGACTAGCAAAAGAAAGAGGAGGAGGAGGAAGAGGAGAAAGAAGGGGATAAGGAGGTAGAAGAAGAGGAGGGAAAATGCAGGAGGAGGAGAGGGAAGGGGAGGAGGTGGTAGAACAGGAGAAGGAGCAGGGGAGCAGGGAAGGAGGGGAGGAGGAGGCGGCAAGAGGTGGGGAAGAAGAAGAGGACAGGTGGCGAAGAGGAGGAAGACAAGGAGGGGAGGAAAACGAGGAGAGAGACTCATCTCCGGTGACAGTTGTGCCCTTTGTGCCCAGCCTCCCCTCTCTACGGCATGCAGAGCTGGGCCAACCTGTCTCTTCCCAAGTCTCTGTCGTGAATCTGTAGCAGCCACAGAGGAAAAGGAGCACCACAGCTACAGTTTCCAGCCATGTATGCAAAGTTTTTGTTGCAAGGTGGTGTCTAGAAATGACATCTCCCAAATTAAAAGAAGCAAATGAAGGGCCATTCTCTTATCATTAAGAACAGCATATTTGTGGGCAGAGCCTTGGGCAGGTGGCATGCTTATTTCCTGGGGTAGCCCTATTTCCCACACCCAAAAACAGTCCCCTCTGTGCAGCAGTCGGCGAGCAGGGAGGTAGGGGACCCCCACCTCAGCAGTGTGTTAAGGGCTGTGGGTGGTCCCTACGGGTCCTGGCCAGCCCCTGGGAGCTTCTGGGGTCAGGTTACCATGGCATCTGGTCACCATGCTTCAAACACACAATCAGCACCTGCTCTCTTCTTCTTGAAGACAGTGGGCCTTGTCCACATCTGCCTAAATAGGTTTCACGTTTCTGAAGTTTGCTACAGGGTCGGCACTTTATCTGACCTCCAAAAATTCTCTGAATTACAAAGTCTAAATCAGGTCATGTGCATCTGAATAATCCATCAAGGTAACCAAACAGGACAATTAATTAGACTTCAAGAATGCAAAACAATGCCTGCAACATCTTGACCAAATACAGGGTGAGTTGCAAATGACCTAGCCATGTAGCAGAGCAAACAAACAAGGCATATTGATAAAATGTTCATAGACAATTTTTTTAAAGCTGCCATGGGAGAAAAGAAATGAGGAAAAAACTGTTTTCCTTAGAATCTAATAATTCTAAGGTAAATGGAGCATAAAACAAATACAAAAGAAACAACAACATCAAAAGGAAAAGAAGAACACCACAGGCCGTATGGTCACTTAGCAATGCTTTCAAACACTGCACACAGACAGCGATTATTCTCTTCGTTTATTTCCCAGATTAACAGGGAGGTCAAACTGTGCGATAAGAGAAGGAGAAACGACCTCAGAGACAAAGACGGTGACACTGGGTGTGCAGGACTGAACAGCTCGCTGCTTTGAGCAGGGTGGGGCCTCGTGGCCCAAACTGAAAGACAGGAAGTTGGCAAGGAAACACAAAAATGTCAACGTTGCAGTGCAGATTTTTAACGTGCCAGATGAAACCGAACGATGCCGGAAGGGAGTGAACCGCGTAGACGTGTTTCTGAGACCACACCACCGGGATCCTCGGGGTTTCCACTGGGGGGAACATTTCACAGCCCATCTCCAAACCTCCGAACACTTTGAAAGGAGAGGCAGGGACTTAGTGAACAGGGACCAGAGAGAGAAAGAAGCCAAGAGCCTGTGGTCCCACGAGGCGCCTTCTGCAGGCAATGCCTCCCAGTTGCCGAAGCCAGCGGGCAGCTCCGCTGGTTCTGGGAGGGGATCTTCAGAGAGGTAGCAACGGGTGGCTGTCCTCCTGCCCCACAGATATTATTTCATAGAAACTACAGCATAGATGACACATTCCCGAAGCAGCGGTGACCGTGAGGTCCTGGGCACGGCTTCAGACCCGGGCCTGCAGGAGGGACAGTGTGGACCAGAGCAGCTTCCTTTTCTCCAGGAGCCGAGGACAGTGATGGTGAAAGGGCCATTCCCAGCTCTGGCTGTGCAGCGGGGCACTGGGAGAGCCCGACGGCACCAGGCTCCTGTGACACAGGCCCCGGCTGGCCACCCGTGCATGGGAGCAGTGTGGGAAGGCACAGCACAGGGGCAGGCTGGTAACGGAGTGTGGACAGGCAGGTCCTCCTTCTGGGCTCCTGCCCAACAACAGGGCAGGGTTTTTCACTGAAAGAAAAGGGTAACCCACGCAGGACATGGATGCAACCTAGGTTGGTGTTCGTTCCCTTTCTGCAATGCCTTGTAAGGTACATCCCAGGCCCTTGACCCAGTAGCTTGTTCTGGAAGTGGAAGGGGTAGGCTGGTGTCCACCAGGAATCACGTGTTAGCACGTCCTTCTGTGTGAGGCTGACGGGTGATTCATGTGCAGTGGGCAGTGTGCACGTTGGCACCCAACAGCCATCCTGTGGGATCCAGGAAGGCACCGTTGAGAGTCCCTTCTTAAAATTCTGAGACAGTTCCCCCCAGTGCCCTCTGCCTTCAGGACAGAGCGAGTGGTCACCAACCCAATGTCTAGGAGGAAAAAGAAAAGAGTTCCCAGCCCAGAAATCCCCACTGGCCTTTCCAAGCACAATTTGCAGTCTGAGACTCACACAGGCTGCCTGCTCAGCCACAGCCGTCAAAGGGCTCTCTTATTGGAAACCGACGCCTCCCCTTCTGGCCAGATGGAAACTGCACCAGCCCCTGTGGGAAACCCGGAACAGGATCATCAGGTCCTGTGTCGCTCCCACGGCTGGGGTCTTTCTCAGCCAGAGGGCTTCTCTGTATGTTTTAGCGCCTGACTTAGCCTTCTTATACTGGATTTTTAAACAATTAAACACTACTCACATGACTAATAAATCAAAACTTTGTAAATGTAACAAATCAATTTTTTGCAGACATACGTACATTGGCCACAAATTTATTAATAGTATTGTCTTAAGCATTTAATCAAATACAGCACATTTTCCTTAATTGCTTTAAAAGCCTTCAAAAGCAGATGGAATACACACAGATTATCACAAGGTCATTTCCCTCATTATTCTTTTTCTTAACTTAGTTTCAAAAAGTTGATACCATGAATTTTAACTTATTTCTTTATTATCTTTGTAGTAATACATTCTGACCTATGCCCTTACACCTTCCTAAGGCTGTATTAAATAGTAATACTTATTTCAGTACTTTCCTAGCTGTCTAATACATTTCAGACTGACGCTGAAACTATCACCCAGATCAGCTGGGGTTTGAGTTAGCGACCGACCGATTCTGGGCTGGGTGGCCGGTCAGCAAGACGCGCTCTCTTTACTTAGACTTTGCCTGTTACATACTTAAGACCACTTAGTCCCTCATTTTCATGGAGAGCCTGCTACCCTGCAGCTTTTCCTTGAATGACGAGCCCTTTTAGTTGTGCTGGGTCCCTTCTCCTAACTCGCCGTCCTACAGTCACCATGCACTGACCCGGTCTGCAAGCGTCGCTGGGAACTTACACCTGCAGCGGTCGCCCCAGCGCATCATTAGAAAGGTCAGTTAGAGAGGCAATGGATTTTGCCTGCATAGCAAAGGCTCATCTTTACAACATGTAGCTAATTTGTCATCTTAGCACATGGCACTGCACCGCCTTTGCACTCGTGTCTTCTGTGTGATCACTCGTGCTGATTTGACTTCCTTCTGGCTTTCTGCCTAATTTTTATATGGACCACTGGACCTGATCCCTCCTTCTGTTCCATTTTTTCCAAGACTGCCTGGCTCATTCACAACTCTTTGTCCTTACTCCTACTTACTTACAAAGATAGAGGAAACTGCATAGTTGTCTCTGCTCTACCCATATGGATGGAAACATTCAGTCTCCAAATAACTAAGAATCAGGCCCCATGCTCATCTCGTCCTCAGGACATGACCCAATTTCCTTCCCATCTTCGTTATCACCTGGCACGCCTGCTCAGTGCTTCTCAAAGACGGGTCATGAGAGATGAGGCACTGTCTTCCTATTCCCAGCAACTGCTGGTGCTGTGAATACCACTCGCCCTGTCCAGGGGAAGAGAGAATGCCTGAGTAGCTCCCCCACCCACCCCCTCTCTGCCAGAGATGACCACAACAGGCCACATTAGAATGGACTGTTTACAATTCTGTGACCAGTGTAGTCATCGAGGATTTGGTCTTTTGGGCCAGCTCCCAGTGGCTGTGGAGAAGAGGGACACCCGGCACGAGGGAGGTGCCGGGACCAGCTCTTGACTGTCAATCAACTTGATGTCCTGAGAGGCTGCGCGATTGGTTTTTGACAGTCTGCCTTGCGGCTGCTGATGAAACGTCAGGGTGTGGGGCAGCTGTCACAGGACGACCCCTCCCTCTGCAGGCTTGCGTAGGGAGGGTCAGTACTCTGTCAGTCCCTGGCCATAGGCAGGGGTCTCTTATGGAACTGGAACATGTTCAGGCCAGACTGAGCCTCAGGGCTCCAAGCTGACCACCCATCATTCAGAAGAAGAACCTCAGAGCCAGGAAGGCCATGTGTCCCAACTGTGGCCACAAAGCCGGTCAGCAGCAGAAGCCAGCAGTACCCTTCCAGGCAAGCTCTGCTTCCTCTAAAAGCATAAAAACCACCATGTGAAGTGAATTCACCAATTTCAGGTCAAAGGTATGACAAAACCAAAACCAGACCCTGTCCTGTACACCCACACACCCAGGTGCAAAGGACCCTCCTCCTAGGCAGTCCTCCTCTCGGGCTGCTTTGCTCACACCCCTTCTTGCCCAACACGCTTTTCACATGAAAAGATCCTTGGAGCCTCCTTTATAATATTGAGAGATCAACAATTCCATAAATTTATTATTAGTGTGGACTTTACATAGAAATGACTTATTTTCATAGAGCAGCAAAAACAAGAGCTTATGTGGAGGGAGCTTACGCAGGCTGCCTTCCCATGTGACAGAATTGTCACTGAGGACTCCAGCAGCTCTTAATAAACCAATGACCATGACAGAGGACACCTGGCAAAAATAAGACAGGTGACGTGGGCCCCTAAAGCCTGGAAACTTGATGCTAGAGCCTGCTTCTTCTGATCTTTTCTCTGTTTATAAAAAAGCTTGCTGCATATAACCAACCCTGGCCATCAGATAAATGCCAAAACCTTTCCACTGGGATTGTCTGCCTCGGGTCTGGATCGCTGGATAGAGAATATTCCAGAGGGGAAGTACTAGGAGCCTCAAGTCTCCAGAGAATAAATTCCTGCCTGACCTACACTGAGCTGTCTGGAAGCAAAGCAGGGTGTAGAGCAGACAGGAAGATCATTTGTCCAGAGCGAACAATAGCTTTTCTGCCTCACGCTTGGCTTTGGTTGCGACTAAATTAAAGGGCAATTTGTGTGTTAATAAGTGTGCACATTTTCAATAAATACCTGAGCAAATTGCCACCGGCTATTGGTTTATTTGAACCAGCAGTTGAAGAGAGCACAGGCTTGCTAGCAAGTATCAAGTATCCTGACAAAAATGCGCCTAAGGTTTTAGAGCCAGTGACCAAAATAATGAGCGGGAAGCTTGTATGCAAATACTGCCTAAACTTGGGATCTCAGCAGAGCTTCCTTCCAGAGGAAGTGGACTTTCAGAATTATGGAAAGCAGTGGTAGGAGAACAGGCAAGAGAGAGAGAGAGCAACAACTAGCTTCCTGCAAAACCACCTCATCCCCTACATTTTGCCCAAGCCAGAAGAGGGACAGCAAGGATCAGACACACAAATACCCTCATGGAAAAGGCAAATTATGATTGGAGATGATCAGTTGCAATTTATAATAGAAAGTGACAGAGACTGTGGTACTTGCCTCATCTCAAGAAGGAAACTGCTGTTCCATTCCCATCCTTCTGGGGACCTTTGGGAGCCTGTGTGGAACATGCCTTAGAGATGTCACACCTAAATGGGGAAGAAACCGAGGTGCTGATCTCTCAACTCCCATCTGTTGTTTGTCGAGAGGTGTTTCTGGACATATTAACTCTCTGCACTTCTGGCTTAACTGTGTACTGGACAAGCTTACCCCCATCCAGAGAAAGCCCTCCAGCAGAGAGTTATAGGTGTTTGGGGGAAGAAGTCTCTGATGAGAATAAGTGCTATAACAAAACGCTTTAGACTGGGAAACTCATAAACAACACAAATGTATTGCTCACAGTTCTGGAGGCTGCCAAGTCCAGGATGAAGGTGCCCCCAGATTTGGTGCCTGGGGGAGGCTCACGCTCTGCTTCATAGACGGCACCTCTGGCTATGTCCGCCTGTGTGGAAAGGCAAACGACTCCCTCTGATCTCTTTTATAAGGGCAGTAATCCCACTCATGAGGGTGCTGCCCTCATGACCTACTCGTGTCCTAAAGTCCTCGCCTTTTAATACACTGCGTTGGGGACTAGGTCTCAACAGATGAATTTGGGGAGGACACAAACTTTCAGACCATAACAGTCTGCTACAGCTTCTTTGTGAATTTGGATCTGGAACATACATGAAAGCACTCATAAACAGAATACTGGGGAAAGAGAGACCAAGATAGTCCAGAAGATGTTACCTGCACACCTAGGGAAACTGTGTGGAGTGGGCAGTCTTCTGGTCTGCATATCAAGAAAAAACTGCCTTGCTATGAAATATCTGAAAATAATGGATAAAATGTGATACAAATCTTTTGGAATAAATATCTGAACTTGTAAGAAGTGATGGGAGACTTCCAGGAGCCAAAGCAAAGCAAAAGCCAGAAAAGCAGAACAGAAAACCAACAATGAAGCTGCGTGTCTGCCCTCAGAAAACTTGTCAGCCTCCGTTAACCAGAACGCGGGCTTCAATGGCTGTTCATGAACTTGGCAACAGTGCCTTGCACCATGCAAGATGGAAAGTCGACCCTTCCATGAAGCTATGACCTCTAAGAGTTGTAGCCATGGTTAAAAAGAAATGTGGATAAGGAATAAAAAATAAATTTTAGGCAAAACAGAAAACAAGAAAATTTATCTAACTCTGCCTGGTCCCTAGGGAAAATAAAAATAAGTCTTCATGAGGACATATTATCTAGGCATATGTCATCTAAGTTTGGGGCCCAGATGTATGTAACTACCTTTATGGTTCAGAAAATCCCAAACCTAGAAATCAAATTAAGATGGTTCCTGATTAGGTACAATTGAGGCATATTAGCAGAAGAAAATGGTATTCATCTCTACAGGGACACACACCCTCAATTCACATTTCACTGGATCTCTAAAGAGTTAACCATGAGCTCAAAATCGAAAATTTAAAATCACAAGGAAATAAGCCACCATGAAGAAGAGTCAGCAGAAAACTCAAACAGTAGAATTATATCCCTAAATATAATAGATTTTGGAAATGTAAGGTATAGAACATAAAATAAGAAAGTATAACTTGTTTAAAGAAATAAAATAGGAAATCCAAAACATGAGTGAGGAAAGCTATAATATCAAAAAAAGATCAGGGAGCTTCAAAAAAGAATAAATTAAAACTCTTTCAGATGAAATGTTTAATTATTAAAATAAAAAGTGGTTAAGTTAAAACACCAATTTTAATATAGCTGAAGAGAGAACTGATGAACTAGACAAAATGTCTGGTGATATTACTCAAAATATATCACAGAGAAATAAATAAATGGAAACTATAGGCTACAGAAGAAAATAGAACAAATGGGGGGAAATGCAATTTCTGAAGAAAAATGCCAGAAATTTTCCAGAGCTTTGAAAGGCGTGAATCTCAGGTTCAGTAAACACAGCAATTCTCATTCAGGTTCATAAAAGGAATTCCCATGACTAAACCAGTGAGGATAAAAGCACAAGTCACCAAAGGAAAAAAGTTGCTAAAAGTAGCAAGAGAAATTACCTAACAAGGAGTTATAGACTGACAACAGATTTATAAATAGCAATAGCAATATTCTCAGAGAAAATAAAAAGCAACCTAGAATTCCATATACAGCACAGCTAAATGCCATTCAACAGTAACAGTGCATTAAAGACTTTTTGGACAAACAAAATATAGAGTGTTTGCTCCCAAAAGAACTTTAAATAATACTTCAGAAAGAAATAAAATGATCCCATACGTACGTTCTGAGATGCAGCATGGAACGGCAAGCAAAGAATTGGCAAATTTTAACAGTCAATGAATGTGGTGATGATAATGCTTAATTTGGAACAGGAATGTATTAGATTTCTATTGTTACATAGCAGACTACCCTAAAACTTAGCATCAGGAAACGACAGCCATTATCATCTCAATTTTTCTTCTCTGGAGCAGGAATTTGGGTGTGGCTTAGTTGGAGGCTGACACGGCACGACCGAGGTGGGCTCTGGTCACCCCCAGGCCTGGATCTGCTCCCAAACTCACGTGCTCATGGGCAGTGGGAAGGCCACAGACAGCCCCCTTCCATGCTCGCTCCCGTGGCTGTCTGCAGCATTCAGGTTCTCAGCGGCTGCTGGCCACAGAGATCAGTTCCTCGCCGTGTGGGCCTGTCCCCAGGGCCGGCCACAGCATGGTAATGGGCTTCCCCAGAATGAGGGCCCTGAAAAAAGAGGGTGAGAGGGGGTGAGAAAGACAGACGCCGCAGTGTCTTTGTAGCCTCATCTCAGAAAGAACATCCCACACTTTTGCTGTGTTCTGCTGCTGAGAGGCAAGTCGCTGGCCCACTCAAGGGGAGGGTGCTACACAAAGGTGCACACACAGGAGGGGGTCCCTGGGGCCACAGCGCACGCTGTCCAACACCAGGGAGAAATGCAGCCCGAAGCCATGCACATGTAGGAGGGGGCTGCAGACTGAACGTAAGGCATTCTGATGTCCTTGTCCTCGTGTTTTTCAGGGATGAGTGTAAAGATAATGGTTAATTATGCACAATGAAAAAGTTCTAGAGATCCATTGCACAACAAAGTGAATATACTTAATGCTGCTGAACTATACATTTGAAAATAATTAAGATGCAAATTCAATGTCATGTGTTTTTCACCACAATAAAAATAAACAAATATATACATATATACACACACAAAGGTAAAAAAAAAGTGCTACAAAACTAAAAATATATAACTTCCAAACTAGTAAAAGAAAAAAATCCAAAAGACAAAGAGCATAAAGAAAACCCAAAATCATATGAGAAATAATTATAAAGATATCAGAGGCTCTAATAAATACAAATTGACTAAATAAGCCTCATAAAAAAACAAAGAGTGCCAGATTGCATTTTAAAAATCAGCTATCTGCTCTTTAAAGAAATATACCTAAAATATAGATCTACAGTGAACATTATATTTAATGGCAAAACATCAGAAGCAGTCCCTTCAAAATCAAGACACAAAAATGCTCATCATCACCGTTTGAATTCCACAGTCTACTGAAGGCCCTCACCAGCACAGCAAGATAAGGAAAAGAAAATGTTTAGGAATTTGAAAGGAGGAAACAGAAATGTTATTATGTACCCGCAATGTGACTGTCTACACAGAAAACCTAATCTACACCTTACTAGAATTAATGGGAGTTGAATTAACAATCTATTTCAGGACCAATTTATTATTACACATTATCCCAGGAGAGAGCTAGCCTGTGTCGCTTTAGTGAACCCATTTCCACAGGGGTAAAGTGTATCATTAAATGTTCCACTACAACTGTGTGCTTCTCCTGTGATAAATATTTAGGTTGCCTCCCATTTTTTGCAATTACAAATTATTGTGAACATCTATTATTTATGTCTTCTGTGTCAGAAAATGTGTCCCTGCCCAGGACTTTGATTTCCCCACCTCTCTGAAGCTTAAGCCCAGGCAAAGATATTTAGGATAATTGCTCCAGTTTCATCAGTTGTGTCTAGTAATCTTTCCACACACACTAACAGTGTTTGAGTGTTAGGTTCTGAACAGACATGAACAGATGGCAAGCAGAGGCTGAACGACATCCAAGTGGTTACAGCAATGGTGTTAAAGAGAAGGGCACGTATTGAGCCAGACCTTCTGGAAACTTCTGCCATGATGCAGAAGATAAACTCACACACTGTGTTTAACTTATGCGTGGGATCGTGGAGGGCAGGAGGGCCGTGGTTGTTCGACAGGTGCAATCTTCTCATGCAGTCCACTCTCCTGTCTTATTTTTCGTGGCAGCTTGCTGACTTTCAACATAAATCTTTTTATATTTTGAACAAAAGTGGTTTGTTAATCATCTAATTAGGAGGGAATACTCGAGTGTGTCGATATGGGAGGCAGAGAAATGAGTCCTTTCTTTAGGAATTTATTTTGCTGGTAGAGGGGCCAAGTCCATGGCAGCTGCCACTTTTCCTGTCTGGCATCGACCTGTCAGAGCTTGCAGTCTTATGATATTCATGCCCACGGATCCTACTCCTGAAAGGCCTATGTTACACAAGGGACAAGTGGGGAGTTTCCCATAGAAACCTCTCTCTCCTCCCTTCCAGGGAGAGCTCTATTTCAGACTTGGGCGTCCGGCAGGCCCATTCTTACCCCCACCCCACTGCTGTGAGAAGCAGGGCAGATGGTGAGTTGGCTTTGGGAATGAGGGATTCAACACCCCTGATTTCAGCAAGACATCCGGTAGGCACTCCCGCACACTTTGTGTCTCTGAGAAGCCCCCTGGTATCTTTAGGGAGCCTGGGACCCCACGCCCTGGAGACACGAGGTCTCACTCTCTTGGAGGACTGAGCCTGCGCTCTTCCCTGCAGGCCTCCTCTTCCTTTGAGTGCCTCTCAGAGGGGGCACTCCTCTGCTTTTCAACTGGGGGTGGCCACATGCAGAGCAGCGTCACTCTGTCCCCTCGGCAACAGGCTAACATGGAAAAGGAGGGTCTGCGTGAGCCAGCTCTGTCAACAGGGTTGCTTCCTAGGAAAAGTGCAAATTGATTTTTTTCCTCTCGTGGGTCTGCAGGGTGCTTGGAGACAGCCGTGGACAATTCATTATCATGTCTGCAGAGAGCAAGGAAAAAAACGTGGTATATTGATCTCATACTGGAAAGCATTTAGGAAACAAACCCATAAATAAGTACAATGATTATGTGTCACTTAAAAGTTAAAATTAAAGAAAAAATTAACACTTGTTCCATAGGCCTCTGAGTGTGGCCACGGTTGCTTCTGGAGCCTTGAACGCAGCCTTGGCCAAGAAAGGCCCTGGCCAACCAAGACATGGGCTGCCATGGGCATCCCTGCTGCCCTCCCCTAGACAAGTGTTAACAGCCAGCCGTGGCACCTGTGGTCTCAGTCATTCCTGGGGACATCCTTCTCATCTCACGCAAGAGTCTTGCCAGATCCCCGCAGGCTGAGTGGGTACGGAAGTTGCTGACCTCATATTGGACAACCTGTCACCTCCTAATGTCTCCCCAGGAACCAGCTTCTCTAACAAGTCTCTCTTTTGAAGGGACCTGCCCACTGGACCTTCCCTGCATTGCTAGTAGGAATTATAAAACACACAGCCACCCTGGAAAACCAGGGGCAATTTCCTATAAAATTAAACATGCATTCACCAAAGGACCCAGCAATCCCACTTGTTGGCACTTATTCCAGATAAATGAAAACTGTGTCCCTAAGGAAACCTGCACATGAATGGTCATGACAGCTTCCTTCATAATAGCCTAAAATTGGCCAAATGTCCTTCAACAAAAGCCTTTTGTGAAATCAAGCCAGTTGTGTTTTTGTGGTGTTCACCTTGAATCACATAAATTATTAAAGGACAGCACAGAGGAGACTCTTTATAGTGACAGAATGTATCTGTATCTTGATCGTGATGGTGTCTACACACAATAAAATTGCATAGAATTACACACACGTGCACGCGAGTGCATGTGAAATCGGGTAAAATCTGAATTGGGCCTATAGAGTGCACCAATATCAATGTCTTGGTTATGATATTCAGTTTGTAAGATGTTACTATGAGAGGAAATGGACAAAGGGTACACAGGACATCTCTGTACTCTTTGTGCAGCTCCCTGTGTCTGTCATTACTTCAAATTAAAAAGGCCCAGCCTCCGGCACATGAGCCTAAGGCTCTGCACCCCCTCTGCCTGCACCGAGCCCATGCAGGCCCCAGACCCTGGAGTCTCGACTGCACTGTCTGGTCCCCAGGGCATCTGAGAAGCCCTCCACAAAAAGAAAGCAGGAAGCCTAAAATAACGCCCTCTCCTTTTACAGGCCAGGAAATGGAAGCTCAGTGGGGAAAGGTGATTGTTAGCTGACACCTGATTTAACTGCGGAGTCCAGCAGAAGTTCCCCAACCGAGGAACACGCCTCGACAGAGTGCCCTGACATGGTTAGCCTAGAAGGCCAAGTGAGACAGGGCTGGGGTTTTGTTTCTGCGTAGATGTGTGTGGGGTGTATGTGCCTGTGTTTGTGTGTGCATTAAAGGATTGTAAAGAATAAACTGGTTTTGATGTCAAACTATGGGTATCGATGGTACAGCAATTCAATTCCATGTGATGGGGCAGATGTTTAGCAAAGTCAATAAAAGGGTGATAATGTCTGAACTTACCTTCAAGGTGACAGCCAGTGATGATGGTGGAAACTTTTCTTAAACCCAACAGCCACAGAAACTGGTGTTTTACCAAGGTTGGTACCTTCTTTGTAAATATACAGGAAAAAGGTAGAAATCTACCTTTCTGGTACCATTTTAAGTGACAGAGGAAAGGAAATTTTCTGGCTTTTCCAAGATCCATCCAGAGGTGACTCTAGGGCCCTAAGGTCTGTGCATGTCCAAGCAAACACCACCCACCTCTGACCTCTAGTCTTTCAAGGGAAGAACCTGAACTGATTGCAAGTATTTGATTTAAGGTGAATGCCACCAAAGCACAACTGGCTTGATTTCACAAACAACTTTTGTTGGCAAACATGAAGTTCCCAGAAATTACAGTCTTTAGGACTTCAGAGTTTTCGTACATGTTGTTCTCTCTGCCCTGAGGTTGGTAGGAAAGAGCCTATATAGGCCCACACTCTGGAGACAGACGGTCTGGGCTCATACTCCAGCCCTCACTAGATTTGTGACCTGCACAATCTCCTTAAACCCTCTTTGCCTCAGTTTCCTCCACTCTAATAATAGCATCCAGTTGTGAGGATTTGAGCTGATACATATATATACTGCTTAGAACAGCACCTGCTTGTGACAAGAGCTATGAATGTGACCACTACTGTCACATCCACCTGGGTCTCCCCGGCTTCCCAGGTGGAGTGTGGGCACCCGCCCCACATGAGGCTCTGTCCTCTTCTCTGGATCCCCATCTCAAACCTCCTCATGCCCAGGAGGGTGTTGGGCAGAGAGTTGATGCTCAGGAAATGAAATAGAAAAACTCGCTCTTTGCCGTTGCAGGAATCACACCTAGACAGAGACTTCCCTTTCTAGAAGGAATTCTTGATGGCCACTGGGGCAGCCGCTTAGGCCCCATGTGGGGGTTCCAACCCCTCGACAGGGAGATGATGGGGCGTTTGGCTGCTTCTGTGGAGACAGCAGTCAGATGAAAAGAGAGGCAGGGAAGGGCTAGGAATGTGACAGCTGGCCATAAAATGCTTGGGGGAAGAGTGCTGTCTCCCCGAAACCTTCTAAGTGTTCATCAGTTCTGTAAAACCTGTGAAACGGTTTGTGAGGGGATTTCTTGGGAAACGGAGGCAGGGGTTAAACTTTGGGCCTACAGTGACGCCAGGTCTGCCCAGGAGTCCACCTGTAGGATCGTACACCCAGAGAATTAGCAAAAAACTTGCTGTGGCTTTTAGTAGTGGTTCTCAAGCAAGGCAGGTGGTCGGCTCACCTGAGGGCGTTTGAAACTCTCCGTTCTGTCAGGTTGTGGTGGCGGGACTCCGCTCTGGCATCTCCCAGCGCTCTCCCAGGGACCCCAACTCGCAGCCTTGTCTGGGGACGGGTGGCAAAGAGCGTCCCAGTCACGGGATTATGCTCAGTCTGTTTACACCACACGGGCTGGGAGGCCCCGGCCGACATCGAGGTTCTGTCTCAGAAATATCTGTTGAGCTTAACTGACGTATTTTAAATCTAGAGTGCTCTCACATAATTTCTTACTAGACAATTTTAAAAGGAAGTTGGTTTCATTTTCTATAGCTACAATAAGAATAGTCAATATTGCCCCTTTAACAGAATCCACCATTTTTTTGCCCAATTATTGAGTGTCTAATATGTGCCCAGCACGGGCCAAGATATTTTATAGACATTATTTTTCTTAACTCCCACACAGAACTTCCAATGCTTTGTCCTCTGTCCCACCCCAGCGTCCTCTGGGTTGAGAGTCCCACGACCCGGGCAACTCTAGTTCAGGAGCTGAGCAAATCCGGAGCTCGGTAGGTCTCGTCCCTTCCTGTACACAACCTGAGTCCTAAGGGAAGTGGGGCCCAGCACACGTGCTTGGACTCGTGTTTCCTCCACCTAAATCTCTCCTCTTTCTTTGCGTTAGTCTGATGTGAGGCGACAGCCACACGACAACCAGAGAGCAGGACTCAGAGCCCTGGAGGCTGAGTGCGAGCACGCGAGGAAGCCACTTCGCTGCCTTAGAGCTGAGCCTCTTCCTTGCCACGCAGGACCTTAGCACCGTATGCCCTGGCCACGGGAAAGACTGTTGGGAGAATCGGTGATTCAAGTACATCGAGCACCTCCTGGTAGATTGGTTCAAACCCAGCTCTATCTATGAGCAAAGACTGGCTGTCAGATGGTGCCTCCCAGCCGGTTTGACAATCCCTACTCACTCGTCCGTCATAGTCCACAACATCGAATGCCAGGGACCCCTTAGCTTTTTCTTTTAACCATTCTCAGCTCATGACTTCAGAAACTAATGGGAATTCCTTGTCAGCATTTTCAGCACAGAAAGAAAAGCCCCAGAGATCATCACACCCACTTGTCAAGCAAACCACCCTGTACATCATGGTCCTGTTCTTGTCCCCTGCCAAGAGACGGACAGGTTTGTAGGAAATGCAGAAGTGAAATGTGACAGGAGTACCCTACTTCTGTCTTGGTGTCACCAAACAGTGCCACAGCTCCCGCTGTTCCTGAGCCGAGCACCCTCCCCTGGAAGAGGTCCCCTGACGTGAAAGGCAGTCGGCAGTGGAGGGACACACTCTGGGGCTGACCTTCCACTGTAAGAGCAGAGCAGGCTGTCATCCAATTTCATGTCCCACAGGGACTGGCTCCAGGTTGGTAACAGAAAGTTAGACAATTACCAACACCAAGCCCAGGAGGCAAGTTCCCCTGATGCTTCTGGACTTAGGGGAGCCCTGGTGATGTGGTCACTCCTTAACCCATGCGGGGCTCTGGGGGAGCTGGCCTGGCGAAATCCTGCTCTCCACTTGGCCCCACAGCACCTAGCCCAGCGTCTGCGGCATATTAGACAGTTGATAAGTATTGTTGTAAGAAGGAGTAGTGTCGCCGCCACTGTCACTAAGACTGTGTTGAAAATGAAGAGAGTGCAGGCCAGGTAGCATGGAGTGAGAGAAGTCTCTAAACTGTTGGCTTGTGATGACTATAGATGAGAGGTTTAGAGTACACACGTGTCTTCACTGAGCGCTATCAGAATTAGATGATGGACGTATCACAACCCAGATGAGAGCAGAAGCGTTTTCTGATTTGTCTTTGTATCCCCAAGGCCCCATCCTCTCTCAACGGCAGGTCGTACACTGTAAAACGAATGAGACGCAAGCTGCTCTTCCCACTCCCAAGCCCCTGGGAGGCGCTCTCCCGTCCATAGGTTCTGGTTTCCTCCCACGCTGCTGTTGAGGTCCTGTGCTAGGTGGCACTGTGGCACCCTGTGGGTAACGCACAATGAAACTGTGCACTCAGTCCGCATTGTCGATCTGCTCCTAAGATGCAAAAGATCAAGCATAACAGCCTCAGATGGGTCATTATGTCCTCGAGACAGCTGGCAAGGTATTTTGGGCAGATGCTCATCTTCATTGCTGTTTATCTCTTATTGTCTCCAAATTGTTCATGTCACCATACAAAGGCCATCTGCCCCTGTGCTGATGGAAGCCAAACCCAGGCCATTCTGGAAGAGTGGAATCCAGGGGCCTAAGGGCCATGGAGGGGTCCTGCCCCTTTTCCCTTGATAAAAAGGCTGTTATTAATTAATTATATTTCTTTTGCAGCTAGAAGCAGACAGGTGGGAGATACAGAATATCCAAGTGGGCAGCCCAAGCTCACCTTCTCACTAGAAAGCGCGTTCTCCAAGGTTACCAGGCAGTCAGCAGGGTGTTGGAGAACGTGCTCTCTCATTTTACAATCAGTAAACATACCATTGTGGCCATGTTCATTCCATTCTTGTTGCATTTGATACCAAGAACCGTGTTTAAGCCTTTTGAATATACCACCTACATAGCTGAGATGAAGAAACCAGAAGGCAGATCACACATATGTCACGGATGTGAGAGTCAATTCCTGATGAAAGGCTGCCGGAGAGACTTGAACGGGAGTGGAACTCCTATTATTTGAAATAATTACCCATCAGGGAACCTTGCTGTGCCCTCTGCAGCAATAAGATTGGACAGGTGGAAATAAGAAAAGATCAGGAAATAGCAGAAAAATATAGCTAGAATGCATTTGCTGCATTGTAAGTTATTCCTTCGTTTACAGAGGCAGGGAGGGGGTATGAAGGGTGGGAAGGGACACATTAACCAAAGTTAATTTTGTGCTATGGTTGTCATGAGTTTCTAGCAATGGCATTTTACTAAAGCCTTATGAATCATCCTCTTTTAGGGATCTACCATGACCCTTGAATGTTATCCTAGCAATACATCCAAGCAAAGTAAAACATTCCAGTCATGCAAGATGCTAAGCTTTTAGATCCATGTCCAAGTAGACCTGTCTGATAAACAGAGCACAAGCTTGCAGAATTGTGAATCAGCCAAACTAAAGGAAGAAGTCAAAGGCAAGGTCTGTTTGTCATTTTGTTTTATTTGGAAAAGAATTCTGAAAGATGCTATACCCTGGGACTACACCCGACCACACTCAGACACTCCATCCCAAGTGCCAAGTGATCCTGTTCCTCTAGAGAACCCTAATATCCCTCCCCTTTATTAACTAACCACCAGTACTATTCTAGGAAACAACCAGAAGCAGACCAGGTTGACTCACATTCTGTTTGCCCAAGTTTTCCTTCCCTCCATAAACTGTTAAGAGTCTGTCTCGCTGGTGCCTCTAAGCGGCACGCTGACAGGAAGGGCTCCACATGCCCTCCGTTGCCCGTTGGAAGCTCGCTTTGCAATGTCTAATATTCTTCTGGTGTCAGCCTGTTTCTGCCAATAGCACATGCAGGAAGCAATGCCAACTCTTAAAGTAATGTGGGTTACAGGGAATGAGCCAGGAAGGTCAAGGTATGTCAGAAGAAAGCTCAATGCCCTGGGTCTCAGGATGATCAGATCTAAGTACTGCAGAGAGGGGTAGGGGAAAAGAGAAAGAGGGAGAGGGAAGGAGGGAGGAAAGGAAAGAAGGAAAGGGAGAGGAGGGCAGGAGAGGAGAAGAGAAAGGAAAGAAGAGAGAGACCACCTTCACATAGCGGGAAGGACATGACTAGCTTGGTGCTGCACGTGGGCATGAGTATGGGAAAGGCTGGTTGGAGGGGGGTCAGCTCCCTTCCACAGCGACTCTGCTGTAAGAATTCTACCCTCCCATGGGAGAAGGAAGGCCAATTTCTAACAGTGCTTAACCCAAGCAATAGAACCGTAAGAACAGACACGTGCACATGCGCACACACGCACACACATGTGCGCGCCTGTGAAACTGGTGACAGCTAGGTAAGCTCCACGGACTGCGCCGTGCCAGTCTCGGCTTTGATGCCGTGAGGTTGATGTGTGAGACCCCACCACGGGGGTGGTGGGGACGGGCAACCAGAGCCTCTGCAACCTCCTGTGAAAATATAATCATTTCAAAATATAAAGTTTAGAAGGGCACATGAAACCTGTCTGTATCTTTTTGCAACTTCCTGTGAAAACATTATTTCAAAATATAAAGTTTTAAAAAACCATAAGCAAAGCTATAGTCTATGGAAAATGGGACTAGCTACTCGAGAGTTGCCCCAACACATCTCGCACCTCCCCGCCCCCGAAGCACAGAGGCCGCAGGGCAGGGAGCTGCTCCGCAGGCTCCGGGACACAGGGACACACGTCTGTCCAAGCATTCGGGCTGCCTGAGAGAGACCAAGCAGGGGCCTGCGCGCACACCCTGGAGCCCCACCCTCTGCTGAGGAGTGGCACTTCCGAGGGCGATGCCATCCGATTTTGTTCCCTTCCCACTGATTCTGGTCGAACGCCCACCGCTAGCAAGAGGCCCCCAAGGCAAGGCTGTTCTCCCCTGACAGCTGCTTGGGTCTAGCCCTGCCTGAGAGAACACGGGCCACTAATCGAGCGCAGGCGCAGAAATGGCTTTGGAGCTGAGATTTGTTAGGACCCTGAGCACCATGAGCCTGGCTTGTTCATCCAACTCTATTCTACTCTGCGAATGTGCAAGAAAACCTTTCTAGAAGGAATTTGATTGTTGCCACCTGCTTTCCGGGTGCGCTCCGCCTCCCCCAGGAGCGACACTCAGCTGGTGGGAGACACGTGTGCCAGGGCCCACTCGCCCGGCAGCAGCGTGGGCACGCTGGGCTCACACGCTGCAGTACAGTCACCCGGGGCTGAGGCCACAGACGTCCACAGGGCAGAAAGGGGGTGACACAGGCCAAGGAAGAAATATTTACAATGAACAGATCTTCTACTTCGTGATGAAGCCTTTACTTCTTTCCTTAGCTCACACGCCAGCACACAAGGAAGTGTCTGCAGGAAACATTTGTCTCTGCTCTTGAAGCCTCAGAACAGAAACTCTCATTAACGTCCTGATTTGATTGTTTCAGACGATCCAAAGTCCGAAGGTCTGATTTATATGTCTTGACAGTGACCTGAGCCGGGGGTGCAGGGGAAATCTCCCTGCTCCCACCCTACCCCTCACTTCTCCTTCTCTATAAGGAGAACAACTTAAGAAATGCAGCCCACTTTTTTTGGTTGGTGATTCCGAGGCATGTGCAGTGTAAGTAAAGCCTGGTAATTAACAAGGTAATCCTTCAAAGCTGTGGCTCTGTCCCAAGGGCGAGCTAGTCCCCCAAGAGAACTCCAGCCGTGTCTGGAGACATTTTTGGTGGGGAGTGGGGGTGCCAAGAGGTCAGGGGCCGGGGATGCTACCAAACATCTTACGGTGCACAGGACGGCCCCCATGACAAAGGATTTGCTGAAACAAAATATCAATAGTGATGAGGTTGAGAAACCTTGTTTTTAGGTTCTCAGCCAATTTACTACAATAACCTCAATTATTCATTCAGCAAACAATTACTGGGAACCTAGAGTAATCTTAAAACAGTATATACAGCCCTGGCAGTGGGGAGCCTGCCTTTGTAGCATCTTATAGAGGAATAACAGAGGTATACAAACAAATTGATATGATATACAGCATGCTGGAGCCTGAGTGGAAATACAAATAAATACAGAGGAGGATATGAATTTGTGAGGATGAGAATGGGGGAGGGGGAGAGACTGATGTCATTTTTCCCAAGAGGACCACAAACTGCATGTTTATACTCAAAGATATTGCTCTCGCATACAAATTTGAAATAATGCTAGGAAAGCTCACTAAACCCTTACGTACTTTTTAAGTAATCTGTCTTTCTGCTTCTTTATATATACACCCTCAGGGAAAATCAACCTACTGCTTTCTTTGCAGCTTTGTTCCTTGTTAAGATTATTTTCCTAACAATGATATTTTTCTAGTACCAGGAAAATACTTTATTTCCTTCTCTTGCCCTTGATTTTGATTCTTTCTATTCATGTCTTTAAAATATTTATAAACATACAGTATTATTCTGTAGCTGCTAATTAACTAAGCAATACATACTTAGCTTATTTTGTTTTGTCTCAGATAGCAACTTAAATTTATCCACAATTTTGGGAATACACCTGCTTAAACATATGTTCATTGGCCTCTGTCTTTTTCAATACTGAGTGCCAAGTCCCTTCCCACTGAAAGTCTTGGCTCACCAACCCCTTATGGCCCCCTCTTATTGTTCTTGAATGTACCTAGGTACTGCTGAATTAGCTGAAGTTTCACAGCTTCGTCCCCGGTTAGGAACTATTGTCTCCATAGTCCTTGCTCCTATTTTCCAAGCTGAAAGGAGCCCTGATATAGCACAAAGATGCTTAGGGAAGAGTCCAATGAGAATAATAAAAAAAAGGCTTTTCCTCTTGGGAAAAATTAGTGACCAGACCAAAGGGGTTCTGATCAAACAGAATTGCACCCCTGTGAGATTTGCAAGGCTGAAATTGCCTAGTGGTCATTTCCATGGCATGTACCATAGACAACGACAAATCTCCCAGGTCAGCTGTGTGGAGGGTAAAACTGTCTGGAGCACTATCATTGGCAAGTGTAAGCTCATAGCTAAGCTGAAATGGAAATCAGTTATGAAATAGGACTACCAGGTGCCATATGCCTGCACACAAGATATTCTGGGCAATCTTACAAATCAAATAATTAACATATGTATTTAAGGTTCTATTCTGTGAGGATCACTGCACAATACCAGGCAGCAAATTGTTTGTTTGTTTTTAATTATGACTTTGACTCTTGACTCTGTACTTTCTACTGTGGGGATCTGGATAAGTTAATACCAACCTCTCTGAATCTATATTTTTACATAAGGGAAATAAGGAAAATCATACTTATCTGCCCCAATTGTTGTTTATTCTAGCACCCTGAGTCCTGTCAGGAAAACAGAGACCATATCAGTTATTTTAACAGGGAGAATTTAATGTAGGGAATTCATTGGAGAACCAAAAGCGCAAAGAAAGAACAGCAAAGGAGTAGCTACCACCTTGAGGGCTGGGAAAGCAAAGTGCAGAGGTTGGGGTGATTAGAATCTAGATGCTTGAAAGAAGGACTCTGTGGAGGTGAGGAATGTGTAACAGCAGTTACCCAGGTACTGTTATGGCAGCAGCTTAGGGACTCACAGAGCTGAGCCTCAGCTGATTCTGGGAAAGCGCAGAAAAGAGTTGGATGCTAGAACTAACTGCCACTGCCAGGGTGATGGGCCATCACCAGTGACACTCCCAGCAATACACAAGAAGGAGCAAAGTTCCCCCTCCGGCTCCAGCCTCCATCTCCCTCTGGTACCTTGACCGACAGATGGCGAGAGAGAAGCGTGATCCCAGAGTGCCCCAGCTTCCAAAGCAGAGAACAGAAGACCGACTTGGAGCTGAGCAACAGCTCAATACATGGCACATTCACTCGTGCATTGTGCACATTTACGGAGTGCTTTCCGTGTGTCAGATCTCGAGGCTCTGTACCAAGGCTCCAAAGTCTGGAGAACTCAGTGGACACTCATAAAGTGCTCGTCTCAGTAGCTAGTACAAGGTAGACCCCCCATTAAATGTAGCTCTTTTCTCTCAGACCCAGTGGGAAACACAAAGGGAAAGGAAATGGAAAATAAAACAAACAAAACAAAATAAGAAACCAGCCCTGGCCATAAGGAATCTCACATTTAGATTAAGTGTCAAGGGATAAACTGCAGAACAAAGTACAAAGTAATACATGTGTGTGCTCTTTAAAAAGAATCTCAGGGATACTAGATTTGGGTTTGGTGTTGTCGTTGTTGTTGAGATAGAATCTCTCTCTGTCACCCCAGCTAATGTGCAGTGGTGTCATCGTAGCTCACAGCAACCTCAAACTCCTTGGGCTTAAGAGATCCTCCTGCCTCAGCCTCCCAAGTAGCTGGGACTACAGGCATGCACCACCTCACTCAGCTAATGTTTTCTATTTTTAGTATAGATGGGGTCTCTCTCTTGCTTAGGCTGGTCTCAAACTCCTGACCTCTGGTAATCCTTTCATTAGGCATACAGTTTTAGGAATTCAAAGAAGCAAAAGAATATTTGGGGGGCTATCAGGGAAGCGTTCACAAACAAGAAGGGAAAGAGCAAGTCCTGAGTGTTTAGACAATGGCCAAAGGACTAAGATCGTTTCAAATGGAAGAAAGCCCATGATCAAATCAAACCTGGTGGGAATTTGCTGGGCCTGCATGGAGGACAGATTTGTGATGGGCACTATGGAAGGTGGGGCCAGAAGAACATGTCTGGACTTTAGTCTGAGGCATAGATGAGCCCTCGGAGCCTTTTGAATGAGCAGAAATTATGTGAAAACAAATATTATCGAATAGCCCCTATCATATGTAACACAATGCCTTGCATATAGTGTAATAGTTGGAAAAAAATATTACGTTGAATAGGATGAGATGGGATAGGATGAAATGGAATTACAAAGGCAGGTCTTAATTCTCCCTCTATTTTCATTATAATAATAAATGTTTCATGAAATGTGTTGGGCAATCAATGAGCAATTTTAAGGCCAAAAGTTCAAAAACTAAAAGAATCCAAGCAGTGATAAAAACTTTAAATGATAAAAACATTAACAAGAAAGATATAACCCAACCAGCAAGACACAGTGCTCGTTCCATGGGTGGGGTCCATGGTGTCAGAGGGAACCTGACATTGACCTTGAAGAGACTGGGAGAAGCTGCTGAAAACGTCATGGACTTATTTTCAAAAAAGCGTTGGGCAATGTTTTTGAATGAAGTCAGTGATTCGTGTAAAGCAATTAGTATGGTACAAATTTTGAATGTGAGTCTGTAGTATACAACGTACTCACAATTAATCTCTTGTTTTCTTCTTGGCAGATCCATTACAGGATTTTGGCCTTTCTATGGACCAGTGTTCCAAACAATTAAAATCAAATCTCAACATTAGATTTGGAATTATTCTGAGTAAGTAAAAACGATTAGCATGAAATAAAACATTGCATAGCCTCTTCCGACTTCACACATCCAGTGACTCATATTAACTTTAATCACTGGCTAAACCACTGTTCCTCCTCCACGCTCTGGAATTAACTCTATTTCCATTTTAATTTTCAAATCTCTCTCTGGATAATAGCCAGGTAGGGTAGAACTCTCATTTAATGCTGTGCTTTTGTACTGAAAAGACTCTAGGCACTCATTTGGACAACATAAGCACCTAGAATTAGTATACCCAGCAAAAAAAAAAAAAAAAAAGGAAAATATTTCGAGACTAAATATTGATGTCTACTCAGGAGAGAGCTTTTGCTTAGGTATCTCAGCAACAAACAAATCTACTGCCAGCAGCATGGTTTGTCATCTGTGTTATATCATATCCCAAACTAATGTAAGTTCCTAAACCTTTACACAGGCAAAGAGGAGATATAATATCATCTTCCCAACCCCAATGAATGAGCTAGAGCACTTTCTGACTATTTAATTTGTATACGATTGTGCCATTTCAGTTAGCCAATATATTTGCTATAGCTACCAGAGTATCTCCTTTTCTAAAACAGTTTTACCAAAACCAGAGCTGAGAGATTTAACAGACTTTACATGTGGGATCATTTCAGAGAAATGGAGGAAACGTTCCCAGAGATCAAGAACTCCCGTGCCTCTTTGTATTTCTAGAATCTTGCACACTATCTCGACTTTATCAGCAGCTCAGGAAATGCTTTGGGGAGAGAAAGAGAGACAAGAGGAATAGAAGGAGGAGTGGGTGGAACATAAAGGGGAGGAATGGAGAAAAAGGCAGAGAGAATTGAAAGTCACCCCCACAGAGCCCCTGAAGCTTCCTGCGTAACCATGGTGCGCTATCTGCCTGGCAACAACCGCAGGAGTCTGTACTTGATCACACACCAGCCCTGTCATGGGGGATAAATAATACTACGGAGCTGAGAAGCTCGAGAAGTCAGACCTGCAGAAATGTATTAAGGGGCCAAAGCACTGGGGTAGGGGAGCACAGCAGATTAACTGCCTTGCCCCCAGCAGGTAGAGTTTGAGAAAGCACCACCTTCCATACCGAGATCATGATTATGATCCCTTGTAGCGTTGCCTGGGTGCTATCTTACCAAGAAGAGCAGAAAACCGTTCTCCAGACAGAGCAGGCTAAAAGAAACGAAAGATCCTTTAGCCCACACTGTTATAAACTTTGGATTCCTTGTTACGCAGTGAAACACACAATAATAGCAACACTGCGCTTCTCTTTCCTTCAGGAGAGGACATCAAAGAGCTGTTTCTCGACATAGCTCTCACCGCTAAAGGATCGTCGATTTTGAATTACTCCTACCCCATCTGTGAGGAGGATCAGCCCAAGTTTTCCTTCTGTGGAAGAAGGAAAGGAGGTAAGCTGGCTGGCTCGCTGCTCGCAGAGGCCCCCGGGGTGGCCGAGAGCTGGCACCAGCCCCGGCCTTTGGACAAGCTTACCCTCACCTACCAGCATCTGCCCTATAAAAATATCACTCAGGCCCATCCTGTATGGGCCTACCTTACAGGGATGTTGTGAAAATCAAAATAAAATGGTGTGTATGAGACGTTTTACAAACAGAAAATGGATAATGGGAGTAGTGGCGCCTTGTCAGAAGCAGCCAGCAGCAGAAAGCACCAAGAGCTTCCGAAAATCCATTGAAGTTCAAGGTGTTTCCAGCTTTCCCCTCAACAGCCTCTTTAGTGGCAGGGTCTCTTAAATATAGCGATGCACTTTAAAAAAGAAAATAAAATGAAGCCCACTAAATGTTACAGCCTTTCCCATTTGGGTCACTGACGGATACAGGTGTCAGGTAGCTAGACTCAAAGCAGAGAAGCAGAAAAGCCATAGCATTAGCTCCCTTTTCACTAACTCCCTACAGCTGCCGCATGTCCATCCCCCAAGAGGGCAGGACCCCCTCCCACCCCCCTGCCCCACCTCCCTCTCCACCTTGTCCTCACCCACCGGCTTACCCAAGGCCCTGGGATGCCCCTGTGTTTAGTTAAAGCCTGTTCATTGAAGCCTGTTCTGCAACTGTTCTTGCCCAGAAGTCCCCTCCTGGCTGCTCCCTTCTTCCTATGTCCATTGGGGGGGCAGTGTACCTCCAACCTCACACCCCAGCCCCATAGCCCAGGGACATCTGTATCTATTTCCCCACTCAAGGAAGCTAGAATTTTAAATAGTGAAGTTCTTTGTGAAATGACCCAATTATCCTTTTTAAATGAAAGATGTAAAAGAAATTGGTATCCTCTTCCCACACCAAGGGAGGCAGACAAAAGAAAACAGGGAATTTAAAGGAGGGTAAACCAGGGGGAAACCCCTAACTTTGCTGTGATCTGTAGATGACAGGCTGAACTCCGCCCTCCCTTCCCCTCCCCTCCCCTCCCTCCCCCCCCCCCCCTTCCCCTCCCTCCCCTCCCCTCCCTCTCCTCCCCTCCCTTCCCTCCCCTCTGCTCCCGGAGGGCGCGGCACATCGCTGTACTAGAGCACTTGCCATGGCGGACTGTCACTGTTCATTCCCACCCGCCGTCTTCCCCCAACTGTGAGCTTCTTAAGCGTGGCATTCGCACCAACTTTCGTCTTCTCATTTCCAGTATTTTGAATGTGTCTGGTACACGGAGAGCACCACATACACACACACACACAGACACACACACACACACACACACAGACACACACACAGCAAAATGGCAAATGATATGGAGCATTTGTACCAGGCTCTGTTCCAAGTCATTCCCTTCCCACCCCCACCCTTTGAATGAGTACTATTAATACTCCAACTTTATAAATGCAGAAACTGGGCACAGAGTTTTACAAACTTGCACAAAGTCACAGAGTTGGTGTAGGAGACATGGCTTGTGAGGGATCTGGGTAGGCTGGCTCCAATCTTAGCTTCTAATGAATGAATAAACAAAGGAACTAAAAATGTATGAATGTGTCTTTTGGCCAGGAGTTTATTTTAAATTATCATTTAAGAACTCATTGTTTCAAATAGGGACTTTTTTTCCCTCTTGGCTAACCTGCCATAGAAAGATTAGACAGTGTTCCTCTCCCAACTTACTGGGAAGCTTTCTGGTTAATCGGGTGCATTCATGCATGTCCCCAGCATGGTGAGCTCGTCCTTAGTCAGTCCCCACTAATCTCCTCCCTGCCCTCAGCTGGGCCGACCCCAAACCCCTCATCCAGTCAGTTCTTCCTTCCTTCCTTCCTTCCTTCCTTCCTTCCTTCCTTCCTTCCTTCCTTCCTTCCTTCCTTCCTCCCTCCCACCCTCCCTCCCTCCCATGGTGACTAAGTCCCACTCTGTGCCAATGCTTTGGGTAGCCTGAAGATGAACCAGTAATGGTTTTTGCCTTCAGGGACATTGTGGTTGACCAGCAGAAATGAGAGACCCACAGCACAATTATCCCAAGTGCTGTGTGTGGCACGTGCATTAAAAAGTCACAAACACCAAGTCATCTCAACAGTCATCTCCAACAGGTTTAACCTATTTGAACAAGGACCACCTGGGAAATTGAATAAAGAATTACTTTCCTGTTTGCCTTAAAGTTATTTGGAGCCTGTTACAGTGTTTTAAGCATTCTTTTCTTATACATGTATGTGTATGACTTAGACATAGCATAAGAACACTGGTGGTCTGTATGCATTCCGATATAGAATGTTTTGGAGGAACTCGAAGCATCTTGACCTGATAATGAAATAATAACCACCCAAGAAAGGTTAACAGTTTCACATGTTGTCACCTGTAGCCAGCATCTACAGTTCTATCTCAAGCCTTTTACTTATCTTTCTAATTTTTCCCCAAAATAAGTGTTCTTGAGCCCAAATGTGGAAACAGGTACCCTTGGAGGTACTGCCAGCTTGGCAAGAAAGAGCACATCCTGGGCTGTCCTTCTGTTCCCTGGGCCAAGTCTTCCATGACATGGCTTCCTAGCTGGTTCCAGGTCTCCATCCTCGCGGCTGCCAGCGTGAATGCAGATCTCAGAATGCCACGCCCTTCCCAAAAGACTTCAAGAGCTCCCTCTTCTGTAGAAAAAGTCTAAGGTCTTTAACGACCAAAGTTCATCATAACTTTGATGCCAGCCTGCTTCTGCTCGGCCTCTTGCTCCGTTCCCCTATACACAGCTTTGGCAACCACCTCAACGAATAAATGGTTTGCCACTTTCTCACCACAGCCTGCATTTGAACACACACTCGTGAAGTTGTTCAGACTGTCCCCTTAGCCTCTGCGGCCCACTCCGCATCTGTCTTTCCTTCGCACCTAACTCAAGCATCACCTTGGCTCAGACGCCTTCCTCCAACCACAGACAAATGTAGCGCCTCCTGTGGTGCTCCAGGGCATTGCGTTCCCGCTTCCTTGTTAGCCCTTGTCTCAGCGGGAGGCGAATTCTATAGTTAGGGGGTGTGTCTCCCCCATTAAACTTTCGGCTCCTCAAAGGCAGAAATATTTCTTGCTCAGATCCAACTCTGCAGATATGGCAAAGAAAGCTGGTACAGGGTAAAGACACTATAAATACTGGTTTTACTGAATATGCATGTGGATGTATAATGGATTGAATGCAAGTACACCAGTCCACCTCAAAAGTGACTAATGATGCTTATGCATGGCACAAAGACACAAGGTGCATTGAATCACAGCAGACAGTAATTTTTTGGTCTTCCAAGTTTAAGGAAACCTTTCTATTTTTGCCTCTGAGTAGGGTTTTAATAGAATTAATAAAACAGAAGAGATATTGTTTGAGGTGTCCAATTCAGTTTAGCAGCTCAAAAGGCTGATGTTTACCTTATTTGAATTCTGGGTGGCTCTGCAGCCATTTATTTGCTTTATTGCAGTGAGGAAGATGACTGCATAGGCAGGCTGAGAAACTAGCATTGGAGAATTGCCAGAAAACTTCATACAATATAAAACGATCAGAAAAGTGATATACAAATGATGCATGAACAAGTAATTATGCAAATTATATAAGCCAGAGGAACTCAAATCTTAAATTCAGAGGCTTCTTGGGTTATTAATTTTTTTTAACCCACCCACAAACCTACTGCAGGAATGACTCTATTCCAAAGATGTGATTAATACTAAGACCAGAAGGGGAAAAATGGCAACAGGGAGAACTGCAGTCATTCCAAACCCAAGCACAAGCTGCTGTTGACACAGTTAGCATGAAAAGGAGTCTCTCTGGGGTTTTCAGGTCCTTCTTAGCAGAGCGGTGAGAAAATTTGGTGTCCACTGTGGGCGACACCTTATGGTGTCATAATGTTGCAGCTGAGTTGTTTGGTATCATTTTTGCAGCATTACTACACATTTCTCTGCAAACTGCATCTCACTGGCTGTCACCCAAGCCAGATTAAACTGCAAAATGGGTCAGGCTTTGTGAGACTGTAGGTACAAAGCGTTGTCTCCTTTTCTTCTGCATCCTCCTCAGCTAGCACTAAGGCAAGAAGCACATTGGATTCAAAGGCTAAGAGTCACTCTTTTAGTACCATCATTTATGGTGTGATTAGCAATTTGGGAGAAACAGCCTAAGTGGCTAAGTATAAGGTATTGGTTAAGTAGGTCATTATTGGACCAAAGATACCATATGCTGTGATTTTAAAATAATGTTGTAGATTATTATGTGAAAATATAAGAACATTAAATGACAAAGAAGAATGCTATAGGCCAGGCACAGTGGCTCACACCTATAATCTTAGCACTGTGGGAGGCTGAGGCAGGAGGATCACTTGAGGCCAGAAGTTCAAGACCAGCCTGGGCAACATAGCAAGATCCCATCCCTACAAAAAATAAGAAAAATGCACCAGGTGTGGTGGTTAGTGCCTGTAGTCCCAGCTACCGGAGAGACTGAGGTAGGAGAACTGTTTGAGGCCAGGCATTCGAGGCTGCCAGGAGCTGTGACCTGGACAACAGAGGGAGAACTCATCTCTAAAAGAACGAAGCAGCAGCATGTGATAAAAGAGTACTGCCCACTGGATCCTGTTTTCATTAAAATGTGTGCAAGAGTGCACATCAAAAATCTCAGGAAGAACGCACACTTAGGTGCTTATCTCTAAATGCTGAGACTGCAGATTTTTTTTAATTTTATATTTGAAGAACAAACATTTATTATATCATGGTTTCTGCCAGTCAGGGATTTGGCTGGTTTCGTGTGATTTTGTGTGTAGTTCAGGGTCTCTCATGAGGTTGTGGTCTCGATGTTGGCCACCGTCATCTGAAGGCTCCACTGGGGTGGAGGATCCTCTTCCAGGATGCTATGGGAAGGAGGCCGCAGTTCCACTCCACATGAACCTCTCCACAGGCTGCCGCATGTCCTCAAGACCTGGCAGCTTGCTCCCTCCTGAGTTAGTCACCCAAAAGGGAAGAAGAGCAAGGTAGAGCCATGATGTCTTTTTTTTAGTGTATTATGGGGGTACAAGTGTTAAGGTTACGTATATTGCCCATGCCCCACCCTCCCCCTTCGAGTCAGAGGCTCAAGCGTGACCATCCCCCAAACGCTGCACATCTCACTCATTGTGTTTGTATATACCCATCCCCTCCTCCCCCTACCTGCCCGACACCTGATAAATGTTATTCCTATATGTCCACTGAGGTGTTGATGCATTAATACCAATTTGCTGGTGAGTAAATGTGGTGCTCATTTTTCCATTCTTGAGATACTTCACTTAGTACAATAGGTTCCAGCTCTATCCAGGAAAATACAAGAGGTGCTATATCACCATTGTTTCTTAAAGCTGAGTAGTACTCCATGGTATACACATACCATGGTATACACATACCACATTTTATTAATCCACTCATGAATTGATTGGCACTTGGGTTGTTTCCACAGCTTTGCAATTGTGAATTGTGCTGCTATAAACATTCAAGTGCAGGTGTCTTTTTATAAAGTGACTTTTGATCTTTTGGGTAGATCCCCAGTAGTGGAATTGCTGGATCAAATGGTAGATCTACTTGTATCGCTTTGAGGTATCTCCATACTGCTTTCCACAGAGGTTGAACTAGTTTGCAGTCCCACCAGCAGTGTAGGAGTGTTCCTATCTCTCTGCATCTATGCCAACATTTATCGTTTGGGGACTTTTTGATAAAGGCCATTCTTACTGGAGATAAGTGTTATCTCATTGTGGTTTTGATTTGCATTTGCCTGATGATTAGAGATGTTGAACATTTTTTCATGTGTTTGTTAGCCATTATTCTGTGTTCTTTTGAGAAGTTTCTGTTCATGTCCTTTGCCCATTTTTTGATAGGGTTGTTTGATTTTTTCTTGCTGATTTTCCTGAGTTCTAAATAGATTCTAGTTATCAGCCCTTTATCAGATGTGTAGCTTGCAAAAATTTCCTCCCATTCTGTGGGTTGTCTGTTTGCTCTCTTGACAGTTTCTTTGGCTGTGCAGAAGATTTTAATTTGATCAGGTCCCATTTATTTATTTTTGTTGCTACTGTGATTGCCTTTGGGGTCTTCTTCATAAATTCTTTGCCTAGGCCAATGTCTAGAAGAGTATTTCCCATATTTTCCTCTAAAATTCTAATAGTTTCACACCTAAGGTTCAAGTCTATTACCCAGCGTGAGTTGATTTTTGTGAGAGGTGAAAGGTGTGGGGCCTATTTCAGTCTTCCGCATGTGGCTATCCAGTTTTCCCAGCACCATTTATTGAATAAGGATTCTTTTACCCAGTGTATGTTTTTGTATGCTTTGTTGAAGATTAGTTGGCTATATGAGGATGGTTTTATATGTGGGTTCTCTGTTCTGTTCCACTGGTCAATGTCCCTGTTCTTGTGCCAGTCCCAAGTGTTTTAATTACTATAGCTTTGTAGTATAGTTTGAAATCTGGTAAATTGATACCTATTTTGTTTTTATTGTCTAGGATTGAATTTGCTATACGGGGTCTTCTCTGGTTCCATACAAAGCGTAAAACTATTTTTTCTATATCTGTGAAAAATGATGATGGTATTTTAATAGGGATTGCATTGACTCTGTAGGTCACTTTGGGTAGTATAGACATTTTAACAATGTTGATTCTGCCAACCCATAAGCATGGTATATTCTTCCATCTGTTTACGTCCTCTGCTATTTCCTTCTTCAGTGGTTCATAGTTCTCCCTGTAGAGGTCTTTTACCTCCTTAGTTAAATATATTCCAAGGTAGTTTATTCTCTTTGTTGCTATTTTGCAGGGAATTGAGTCTTTGATTTGGTTCTCACTTGTACGGTTATTAGTGTATATGAATGCCTCTGATTTCTGTGTGTTGATTTTGTATCCTGAGACTTTACCAAATTCATTTATCAATTCATGGAGTCTCTTGGTTGAATCCTTGGGGTTTTTTAGGTATATCACGTCATCAGCAAAGAGTGAGGGTTTGATCTCTTCTGCTCCCATTTGGATGCCCTTAATTCTGCTCTCTTGTCTGATTGCTATAGCAAGGACTTCCAGCACTATGTTCAATATAAGTGGAGATGGTGGGCAACCTTGTCTTGTTCCAGTACTAAGTGGGAATGCTTTCAATTTTTCCCCATTCAGTATGACATTGGCTGTGGGTTTGTCATATATGGCTTGTATCATTTTTAGGTAAGCCTCCTCTATGCCTATTTTTGTTGAGCATTCTTATCAAAAAAGGGTGTTGAATTTTGTCAAATGCTTTTTCTGCATCTATTGAGAGGATCATACAGCCTAATGCAAAAATAATTTTTTATAATTATTTTATTTTATTATTATTAAAATTAAATTAAATTAAAATTAATTAATTAATTAAAATAAATTAAATAAATGATTTAATTTAATTTAAATAATTAAATAAATAAAATGAATTAATAAATTAAAATTATTAAAATAATTTTATTTTAATGCAAAAATAATTTTGCTTCTGTTTATATAGTGAGTTACATTTATAGTTTTGTGTATGTTGAACCATCCCTGCATCCCTGGGATGAAGCCCCCTTGGTTGTGATGGATTGTTTTCTTGACAAGCACCTGGATTCAATTGGCTAGGATTTTGTTGAGAATTTTTGCATCTATATTCATAAGGGATATTGGCCAGTAGTTTTCTTTTTTTGTTGCATCCTTTCCTGGTTTTGGTATCAGGGTTATGTTCGATTCATAAAATGTGTTGGGAAGAATTCCATCCTTCTCAATGTTATGGATAATTTTTGCAGGATAGGCACCAGTTCTTCTTTGTAGGTGTGGTAAAATTTGGGTGTGAAACCATCTGGTCCAGGACTTTTCTTTTTGGGAAGATTTTTTATTGCCGTTTCAATTTCAGTAGTTGATATTGGTCTGTTGAGGAATTCTATTTCTTCCTGGTTGAGCCTAGGGAGGCTGTGTGTTTCTAAGAAATTATCCATTTCCTCCACATTTTCCAGTTTGTGTGCATAGAGGTTTTTGTATTATTCATAAATTATATCTTGTATCTCCGGGGCATCAGTTGTAATTTCTCCTTTATTGTTCCTGATGGAGCTTATTAGAGATTTTTCTTTTCTGCTTTTCGTTAGTCTAGCCAAAGGTGTGTCAATTTTGGTTATTTTTTCAAAGAACCAACTTTTTGTTTTATTAATCTTCTGTATAGTTTCCCTGTTGTCAATTTTGTTTAGTTCTGATTTGATCTTAATGATTTCACTTCTTCTGCTGGGTTTGGGGTTGGTCTGTTCTTCTTTTTCCAGCTCTTTGAGACGACTCATTAGGTTGTCTATTTGTGATCTTTTCAACTTTTGGATATAGGCATTTATGGAAATAAACTTTCCTCTCAGGACTTCTTTAGCTGTGTCCCACAGGTTTTGGTAACTTGTGTTTCCTTTGTTATTTAGTTCAAAGAATCTTTTGATTTCCAGCTTGATTTCCTTGTTTATGAAGTGATCATTCAGCAGAAGGTTGTTTAGTTTCCATGACTGTGTAGAAATGAGAACTCCTGTTAGGATTGATTTCTACATTTATTCCATTGTGGTCTGAAAAGATATGTGTTATAATTTCTATTTTTTTTAATTGTTTGAGACGTGCTTTGTGTCCTAGGATATGCTCAATCTTAGAGAATGACCCATGAGCTGATGAGAAGAACGTATATTCAGTGGTTTTGGGGTAGAATGTCCTGTAAATGTCAGTCAGGCCCATTTTTTCTGGAGTTCTGTTTAAGTCCATTATTTCTTTGTTGATTTTCTGTTTAGAGGATCTGTCCTGTGCTGTCAGTGGGGTGTTAAAGTCTCCGACTATTATGGTGTTGTTGTTTATCCATCTGTTTAGATCAAGTAGAGTTTGATTTATGAATCTGGGTGCACCAAGGTTGGGTGCATATATATTTAGAAGTGTTATGTCTTCTTGTTGAACTGTACCCTTCACCATTATATAGTGACCTTCTTTGTCTTTTATTACTTTTGTTAATTTAAAAACTAAGTTATCTGTAATTGGCACTGCCATGCCAGCTTTCTTTTGGCTTCTGTTTGCTTGAAATATTGTTCTCTACCCCTTTACCTTTAGTCCAGCTGCATCCTTGCAGGTTAGACGTGTTTCCTGAAGGCAGCAGATACTTGGCTTGTGTTTTTTATCCATTTGAGTTCAAGTCATTTACATTTATTCAGATAACTGACAGGTGGGGCAAATTTCTGTTCATTATGTTGGGTTGAACTTTGTTGCTTTTTCTTCTCCCTTGAGCCATTGTGGTATCTGGGCTTTGATCTTTAGCTTTGAGTAGATTTACATTTGTGAGTGTTTATTGTGCAGATCCGTGGGTAACACTGTTTTGAGTACTTCTTGAAGGGTTGGTCTCATCTTGGTGAATTCCCTCAGTCTTTGCTTATCTGAGAATGTCTTGATTTCTCCTTCATATACAAAACTTAGTTTTGCAGGAAATAAGATTCTAGGCTGGGCATTGTTCTGTTTCAGAAGAGTGAGAATGGGGGCCCAGTCTCTCCTTGCTTGTAAAACTTCAGTAGAGAAGTCTGGCATTATTCGGATTGGCTTTCCTTTGTATGTTACTTGCTTCCTTTGTCTTATAATCCTTAGAAGGGCCTCTTTAGTTGATATTTTGGTCAGTCTGATGACTGCATGTTGTGATGTGTTCCTGTTTGCATTGAATCTCCCAGGGGTCCTTTGAGCTTCTTAAACTTGTATCTGGAGATTTTTTAGCAAGGCCTGGGAAATTTTCCTCTATTATATCTTCAAATCGCTTGTCCAACCCTTGAGTGTTTTCTTCTTCCCCTTCTGGTAACACTATGACCCTCACATTAGGTTTCTTCACATAATCCCACATCTCTTGTAGGCTTTGCTCTTTTCTCTTGTTTCTCTGCTCTATCGCTGTGACTGATTTATTTAATTGGAAGGTGTTATATTCAATCTCTGAGATTCTTTCTTCTGTTTGATCTACACTGTTCTTGAGGCTTTCCACTGTGTTTTGTAGTTCCCTGAATTGATTCTTCATTTCCAGGAGTTCGGTTAAACTTTTCTTCATTGTTTCAATTTCTTTAGTGAATTTTGATTCCAGGTCCTGGAGTCTTTTTGTGTTTTCTTTGTGTTGGTTATCCAGTTGTTGTTGCAAGTCATTGAATTTTCTTATGATCCACATTCGAAATTCCTCTTCTGTCACTTTGGTGGCCTGATTTGGTTGGTGTCCATTTCTAAGGGGCTGGTGCTCCTCTTTGGGGGTGTGGTTTCTGTTTGGTTCTTCATATTTCTGGAGTTCCTTTGCTGATTTCTTCCCATCTGGGTCAATTGTTGCTTCTTGCCTTTAGGTTTTGGTTTGGGTATTGACATGCCCTGTTTAGTCTCTGCACCCGTAGGTGGTGTTTGTGGGTGAGATTCGACCACACCCTGTATTATGAGTCAGCATGTGCCGTGAAAAGGGTGTTCAGAATGTCTTCCCTGTCAGTAGGTGGCGCTTGCTCGGAGGAGCAGGCTACACTATTGTTTTTGTGTCCTGTAACCAGCTCTTGTTCCCCTGGAGAAGCACTGTAGTGCCTCAGGTGGTCAGTGGGTTCCTGGGACTTCCAGGTGTGTCCTTTTCTCCCCCTCAGTGAGGGCTGGTCTGGAAGTGAGTCTGGACGGAGCTGGGTTGGGTAAGCCTGTCTTCAGGCACCACCAATGCCGTTAGCAGGGGTCAAAGTTCTGTTCTCTGCTGCCAGGAAAAGCTGTCAGGGAGGGGCTGGAATGGCCCCACTCAGTCAGAAAGTCTGAGTGTGGGGGTGGGCTGTCTGAGACCTGCAGTCTGCATCAGGCCTCACTCCTTTCTACCCTCCCAACTCTGCAGCTACTCCTGGGCCTCTACCAATAGTCCAGACCTCACGCCACCAGGCCTCCCCTGGCTGTGATGCCGGCCGGGAGGTTCCCTGGGCAGGATTGCCGCCTGGGCTGGGCGCACGGCCCCCCTTTGGGAGGAGGGTTGCCCTCTAGGATGCTGATCTGCCCCTGAAGGGACACACACCTCAGTAGGCTGTTCACGAATATCCCTTCTGTGCCCCAGGCAATGCGAGACCTGGGTGCACGGGTCTGGTCTGCAGGTCTGTCCTCTGGACCCCAAAGTTCAATCCCTGACCCCACCAGGGAGAGGATTGCCAGTCCCAATTCTCCCATGGGGAGCCCAAGCTCTGTTAATGTCTCTCAGCCTCAGGGTCTGCCCCGTTCTCCTGGGATCACCGTGCCAGCAGCACCTGGGAGGGCTGGCGGGTAGGGAGCTCACCATCTGAGTTCCCCTCAGTCAGCTGTAGGGCCCCAAAAGGGAAGGTCCCGTTCCCTGGAGGTGCCTCTGGCTGATGGCTATATTGTCTCTCTCAGCAGCCGCAGATAGGGTCTGGGGAGGGGAGAATGAGGCAATATGGTGTCTGCCACGCTGCTTGGGTCTGTGCACACGGAGATGCCCCAAGGGCGTTGGGAGTCTGGTGCCGCATCCGCTACAGGCTTACCACTCACTGGCAGTGGCCGTCTCTGGGCTGGTGTCCGCAGGTCTCTCCAACTGCTGGGGAGCCCACCGGCAGTCCGAGATGCAAGGGAGGGAAAAGTTAACCGCTCAACCTACCCTTGCCGCTGGTGTCCAGGCTACTTAGGAGGTCTCTGCTTCCAGTTCTCCTCTGCAACCTCCTCCCATGGAATCTTCTGTGGTCACAGGTACCCCTCCTTCTGACACTCCTCTGCTGTATGCTTGTCTGCTTGCTTCTTTCTTCTAATTTCTCCTAGAATCTGTCTTTTCTGCAGAGACACTCTGTCTGGCGGTGTTTCTCATCTGCCATCTTGATCCACCTCCTGCAGATCTTTATTTTTGTCTTTTTCCAAAATCTCTTTTGTTTTTAGGATAAATTCGCAAAGTTATTCTTAAATGTTAGTTTTTAATTGCAGGAAAGAATAGAGAGGGTGAATTATAATCCCTTCTAGAGTAAAGGTAAGAGTTTTCAAAGAGAATCACAGCCTATATAATACTCAATGGTGTTTGGAGTTGAGCAGAACAGTCCAAATCAGAGCGTGCATGGAATATCAAGGGTCCGTCTAACAGCCATTCCGTACTCTTTCCCTATCGTGCCCAGAGCCCCCTTTGCCGGAGCTGTGGGCTCACTGACAGGGAGACCAAACTGGTCCCTGTTTCACTTTCTACTCTCTAATGCTCCCTCAGTCGGTCTCTCTCCTCTGGTAGCGCCGAGCCATATAGATTCACCTGCTTTAGTTGATCTCAATCCTTTCAAACTGGCTCCATAGGCTGGAAACCAATTTTTAAGACTAAATTGGGATTTGCTGAATGTCTTTAAGGACCACACGCCTTCCCCCTAACGGGGGAAGCTGCAGCCGACTCCCTGGATACTCACGAACAGTAATGCTGACAGAAACCTGAGTAGTTATGTAGCCTTGGCCTGGTGCACAGCCACCGGCACCCCCTCCGCCTTGGCTTTCAATCTGGGTTGCACATTAGTCATGCCCGTGCTGTCCTATGCAGGGACCACCAAGCCAGTGGTGGCTACTGAGCCCCTGAAATGTAGCCAGTCTGAATTGAGATGTGCTTTAAGCGTAAAATACAGTCTCAATTTCAAAGATTTAGTATGAAAAAAGAATGTAAAATATCTCCATCATTGTTATATTGGTTGTATGTTGAAATTATAATATTTGGAATACATTGAGTTAAATAGAATTTACCATTAATGCATTATTTATTAATTATATATCAATAATAAGACATTACTAACATATTATTAAAATTAATTTCACCTCTTAGAATGTGGCTTCTAGGAAACATAAAATTATACATGCAACTCTCGTTATATTTCTTACTGGACAGTGCTGCATCATAATCTCCCTCGGTAATATTGAAGATCCCAATACCCAGGCATACCCTGGACCAATTAAATCAGAATCTCCGGGAGTCAGAACCAAGCCAGGTGGTCTAACATTCAGCTGAGGTCAAGGAGCACCACCTCAGCCCCAGGCAGGCTACACAGTAGCAACTGGCATTGTCGTATCCCGCCATGTGCACCAGGTACCTTTCCAAGAATGTTGTGTGTATTAACTCATTTACGGCTTGCATCAGCCTTATGAAGTATAGAAACTACTGTTATTAGCCTCTATAAGATCGTGATTTACAGTAGGAAACATATATTTGGTCTCTGTCCCTGGGTTCCTGGCAGCTCCTAAAACCCTTGTAATTTCTATTTTGTGTTCTAATATTTGGTCTACTTGCAACTAATGTTTGAAATAAAGGGGAAGAGCAGTCTTGGGGGGCTGAGCCCCTAACCTGTGTGGTCTGTGTTCACTCCAGTGAGTATTAGAACTGAACTGAAGTGTAGGACACCCAGCTGGTATTGGAGAATTGGTGAATATGAGGATAAAATCCCACACATTTCGATGACCAGAAATGCTCTGTGTGGAGAATATAGCAGGAGGAAATACTTTGTTTTTCCTACAAGTAGCCTCATTTTAACAGGTGGGGAAATGGAGCCCCAGAGAGGTTAGGTAACTCACCCAAGGTCACACGCCAGCAGGTGGTTTCTGTCCAGCTCTGAACCTCTCAGCTATTCGTCTTCTGTAAACAAAGAAAAGGTCCAGGAGAGGAGAAGGGAACTCATTCCAGCCCTCCGCTGGGAGTAGAAAAAGAAAAAGGATTTAAAGGACATACCAAAGTACGGGGCTCAGACGCCTTTGGGCAGCACCAGCCACTGTCCTAAGGCCGTGGTTCTCAAAGTGCATTCCTCAGACCAGCAACATCAGCACCATCTAGCAAACTTTTAGAAATGGCAAATTCTTGGTCCCCACTCAGACTTACTGAATCAGAATCTGGGCCTGGGACTTAGCACATCTGTATTTTAAAAGCCCTGTGGGCCACAGGTTGGCAAACTTTTTCTGGAAAGGACAAGGCAGCACATATTTCAGGCTTTCCAGGCCACACATGGTCTCCTTGTCGATGGCTCAACTCTGCTCTGGCAGTGTGAAAGTCACCATGGACAACGTGAAAAGGAATGATCATGGCTGTGTCCCAGTAAGACTGGATTTATGGACACTGAAATTTAAATTTTATTCAATTCTTATATGTGATGAAATATTATTCTTCTTTTGATTTTTTCCTGCCATTTAAAAACATAAAAACAAAACTCATTCTCAGCTTGAGGCTGCTCAAAACCAGGCCTTGGGCGGGTTCCGGCCCACCGGCCATGGCTGGCCACGCCCCTGCTCTGGTGCTTCTGTCGCAGACAGAGGCGAGAAGCGCCGCTACAAGGAGGCGAGCCGGGGCTGTGCTCCGAACGGCCTGAGGTGCGGCATCAATTCGATCCCGAACGCTGAGGAAAACGCGGCACCTTTGCTTTAACTCGGCTTTGTAAGGCCAGTGCCAACAAGTTAGGTGTGAGGCACGGGGCACTTCACAGGGAAACAAACTGGTAAGAGCGGTGGGGCAGCAAGAAAGCCCCTCACGAGAAAGCCAGGGAGCGGGACCCATGGCCTCCCTCCACCCCCACAGCTGCCGTCGACGGGCTGGGGACAGGAGCCCTTCTTTTCTGGGGAGCCATTTAATTTCTCTGGTTCTCAGTTACTTCATCTATTAAATGGGAGTAGCCATAACTCCTTACTGGAGAACAGTGGAGACTGAGTAGGAAAAGATGAGCCGTGTGGCCGGCACATTAGAAATCGCGGCAGTGAACCCCTCTGGCTTCCTCTCCTACCTGAGGGACCTTGAGGCAGGGGTGGGACCGCTTGAGCAACCCACAGGGCTGCTTTATAAACCTAGGTGCATCTCTCTCAGAAACAAGTCGGAGGTGAGGATTCCGACTCACACCAGCTCTCCTAGAAGCCAGGGAGGCCACCAACCTATCCCTCTCTGCCAGCCTGCTCCAGACCCAGGATTTCCTGAGCAGCAACTGAACAAGGCTTTTATGGCTGTGTTTTTCTGTAATGTTCTGTTGTTTTACCTGGATCAGGTCAACATCTAAAATTCTTATTTTCTGGCCCTGCCTTGACTTTTTCCCGGAATGTGTGACCATGGGAATAGCCACTTGCTTCAAGGGAACCTGACATCTGTCCACCAAGGTGGTCTGTCCCCATGGTCCCCCAAAGATACCCTACAACTGTATGACCCCAGGACTTCTCCCAAAGTCTGTTTTGTCAGCACTAACCAGCAACACAGATGAGACTCCCGCAGCACTGTCTTGCTTGGAATCGAGTCAAGTTCACCCTAGTCCTGTTCAGTCTCTGACTTACCAAGAGTTCAACACATCTTGATGTCTATTCTCAGTGAGGTCTGTCTGTTCAATGAGTTTCCTAGAAACCCCATGTCAGGAGGGTGAGAGTGAAACAAGAAGTTGGATAGAGCCAAAATTTGATTGTAGGACTTACAGTGGAACATGAAACTTGAGTGTCAACCTGGGAAGTAAGAATATGACATGCTCCTCCCAAATAAAAATGGGGAGAAGTTATAAAAGAGACAGGTGGCTCACATTTTGGCTGTCTAGAATATTCTGTGTAGGGTCATGGAAAAGAGAGATTCTCAACTGGAAATGAGCCTAGAGACTTGAGTAAAGACAGAATAAAGCCATAAAGCAGATAGAATAAACACGTGATTTTCACTCTTGGTGGCATGAGGTGCATCAGCTGTCAAACCTGGTCTGGCCAAGCCTCTGTGAGTCTGGCCAGGGCCAGCCAACCCAGGCAAAGTGGTGTTGGTTTTATAGCACTAAGTGAGTAACCGACTTTCAAAAATAAGTCTTTATTGTTTCATGGATTGACTTGTGGATATCAATTATAACCAACCTATTGCCAAAATCAACTGAGATTGAAGTCAAGGCTTAGGGGAGTTAAACAATTGAATTGTGTGTGTGCGCGCGCGCGCGCGCGTGCACGTGCGTATACACACTAGGTATTTATTATCATAAACTAGGGGCTCTGTAGGTCAGGGCTCTTCTTTGAAACTTTGGCAGCTGTGATTGAATAGTGCAACATGATGAAAAGCTGAGAGGACTTAATGATGCAAATTCATGTCAGAATCCCAGAGAGGTGCAGAGGGCAGCAGAGCCCACAAGAACTACTGACTCAGACTCATGGTGCATCCGTCCCTGCATGAGCCACTTTTCCAAACCAGCAAAATCGATTATGAAATACACATGGTAGATATAGACATACCTCACTTCATAAAATGTATAAGCTACAGAAAAAAAGATAGGTTTGGACTTGATTTTAAATGCATTAATTTTTAAAGTTGGTAATTAAAAGAAATATAATAAGGATACCTTTTCCAAGCTGAAGAATCCTTTGATCAAGAAAATACCTGGTCCCTGGTTTATCTTTTGTGTAAATTTCAACTTTCCTATTCTAAGCATTTGTCCAAAGTGGGTACTATATCAAAATTAGATGAATTTTGATAAACAACAGAGTAGATCCTTTGAGAACTATATTTAAAATCTGGGAGAATATTGCTCACAAGACAGATATCCCTGACTGAGGAAGTCTAGGAATATTCACTGATTTTGTATACACAAATAAGTAAAAGGTGTGACCATAGCAGGTGCTCGTGGCTACCTGCCTTCCTTTCCTTTTCATTATCCATTGTTTCTTTTCTGGTCCTGGTTCATGTGGGACACCTGTACCTGATGATCCCCTAGCATTGTTAGTTGCAGAGCCTTCTCAATCTCACTGTATCTATTCAAATTTCAGTCTTAGAGGCTCTATGTAGATTGTCAATTCAGGTTCCACCAGCTAGATTTCTATTGCCCCCTCTATTTCTGTTTCAGTGTGTCCTTTCTATAGGTATAGGGAGGGAATTTAGGAGGAGCAATGGGAATGCAATCTGTTTACTGTCTCCATTTAGAAAAATTCCCGTAAATGCTTTCTACAAAATACCTTCTACCTTGCATGGCCGTAGTAGAAGACAGCGCAAAACCACCTTCCAGGTGGGTGTGATCTTGAAGAGCATTAATTTATGCCGACTACCTGACAACCTCTATAAAGCATGCCCCAAGCCATGTCAGCCTCGTGACTCAGTTGTTTCACATTCACTACACACACATTAACAATACAAGCCTTAGGAATTCGGGCATTGATCTTGGCTACAACAGAAGGAGAATAAGCAGCTTAACTGAAGACTCAATTTTAAAATACGGTAGTCTCCCTCCATCTGCAGAGGATATATTCCAAGACCCTGAGTGGAGGTCTGAAACCACGGATAGTACTGAACCCTATAAACACTACATTTTTCCGCATGCATACATACCTAAAGTTAAATTTAAATTAAGCACACTAAGAGATTAACAACAATAATCAACAATAAAATAGAACAATTACAATATTCTGTAACAAAAATTATGTGAGTGTGTGCTTGCACTGTCTCTCTCTCTCTCTGTCTCTCTCTCTTTGTCCCTATCTCTCTCTCTCTGTCTCTCTCTTAAAATACTGTAATATTTGTGGCCCCTGGTTGACTGCTGATAACTGAAACCGTGTAAAGTGAAGCCATGGGTAAGATGGGATTACTGTTTGTCTTTTCTGGGGCGTTGCCTCTGTTCTACCTTTGACTTCTGAGGCCATTTAGACGCCCTGCTTCGGTAAGCTGCTCTGCAATCTGCAGGCGTTCTGTCCCCGCACTTCATTCTCAGCCTCCCCCAGGCCCGGCTTTGGTCCCGTCCTTCAAGCACTGCCAATAGCCCCAGTGACAAAGTGGCTTAGATGGGAACTTGGCTCCTCTTCCCATGGATGAATCCAGGGACCTGTGGAGGGAGTGATGATTCTCTGTCTCCTGGGAAATTTCACAGTTTCTCCTGCCATCATTATCCCCACTGTCATTTTGTAGCTGCAGGCAGCATGCTACCAAGACCAATATCACTGGAACACTTTCCTGCCCCCTGCCTCGTCACACTGCAGTGCTGCTGCTGGAGAGCCGGGGTCCCAGCCCAGTCCAGTGGTTTTTGACCTTGAGCGAGCATCAGCATCACCTGGAGCACATGCTCAACCACTGATGGCCAGATTCCCCTCTGGGGTTTCCAGTTCAGCACATCTGGAGAGAAGCCTGAGAATTTGCATCTCTGACAAGTTGCCAGGTGAGGTTGATGATTCAGGTCCAGGGACCACACCTGGAGAAGCACTAGCCTGGTGGATAAGCATGGGTTTGAAGCAGACCTTCAGACCTACATAGGGCTGAAACTTTACTGTCACTTATCACTTATGGGACCTCGAGCAAGTTAACCTCTCTGAGTCTCAGTTTTCTCATCTGTACAATAAGGAAAACATAAGTGACCTCACAGGATTGTCATAAGGATAAAATGGGATAATATGCATAAAGCCCTTAGCATGGTGTTCGACACACAGCAAGCACTCAATAAGTGATCAATGGCAGCTACTTCATGCAGCTGATGGTGGATTTCTCACAAGGACTCTGGGCTTCTCGAGCCATCATTGATCTCAGAGTGGAGGTCTGCATTTTAGCACAGCACCTGGAAGGCAGCGGAGGCTTTGAGGCTTGGAAGTCTAAGACATTTCCCTCAGGAGCAGCAGGGAGATGCCTTTGGTCCAGTCGTGCATATTCTCTGGCAGTTGACAATGTGGAGTCTCCCCGCCTCTGCCCCCTAGGGAGACAGTGCCATTTACATTTCTCATGGAATTGAAAATCTGAAGCACTGTCATCTGGCCTGCAGCCCTTTCTTGTTTTCATGTTTTATTCTTTGTCTGCAGACTTCAAGCAGCTGTGGATTTCCTGCTTGTGATTACTGGGCAGCCGCTGCTGCTGCAAATCCAGGCAGGATCAACAAAAGCAATGGTTTACTTATTGCATTAGCAGAAAACTTGTGGACTTCAAAAGACAGAACTAGACACAATGGTCACCCTAGGGAGGGTCCCAGCGATGACGCAGCCAAAGAGCCCTCCTGACTGCTGAGCAAAATGTGAGGGAACATGTTGGCTATAAGGAATCTTACAGCTCTGAGTACCTTCCCTCCATCCTCAAATTCAAGCGTGTTTTTAAAGGAGCCAATAACATGTTGAAACTGTCCTTTGACATCACTCACTCAATTCTTCTTGTGAGTTGACCCCAGCATATTAAGACTAAGGTTGACCTAGGAAAGAAGTAATTTTAATTTTCTAAGACAATATAAGCATCTTAACAAACCCTTGGCCTGTTATGGAATTTCACAAATCCAGCTCAGTGACACACACTTTCATGTAATAATCATTTTCCTTCTTTTTAGTATTTTAATTTTATTCTTTAATTGACAAATAATAATTGTGTATATTCATGGGATATAAACATCACATAGTGATGTTTCTCTATATATATATATAAAAAAAATGTATAGTGATCAGATCAGGGTAATTAGCATGTCCATCATCCCAAACATTTGTCATTTCTTCGTGTTGGGACTAAGACTTTCCTGAGCAAACTGGGAATGACTGCAATTACTGAACTCCCCTGCTTCGGCAATTTACTTTTAAGCAGTCAGCCATTCGTACTGCACAGTGTCACTGAGGTTTGGTTGATCCGCGTTGGGCCCGGTCAGGCTTGGTTCCACGCTGGGGTCTACATCGAGGTCAGCTCCACGTGGCTTTCACTCTTCTTGGACCAGCAGGACCCCAAGCACATTCTCGTGTCACAGCTGCTAACATTCCACCCTACAGAGAAGGGAGAAATCTGCAGCAGGTATATTTTCTTCCCTGACTTCGTCATCCTTCAGAGGTCTTGGGAAGAGTAGTTTTGTAGTCAGGAGTCCAGGCAGGCTCAGCTGGGCTCTCTGCTCTGGGTAGCACAAGGCTAACGCCGAGACGTCGGTTGGGGTGGGCTCGGGGGAAGACGCCGCTCCCAAGTTCATCCAGGTTGTTGGGAAAATTCAGTTCCTCGCCGGGGAGACTGAGGTTCCTGCTCCCTTGCAGGGCTGCCTGCTGGGCTCGCTCAGCTCCCAGAGGCTGCTCTTTGGTCCTTACGCATGACCCCTCCATCTCCAAGCTAGGAAGGCTGCAGCAAGACCTCATCATGTTATAATCATTTAAGATGCTACTTAGGAAGGCAGACTCTTGGTGCCCCCATGCCACCCAATCCCATCCCAGGGTCACTGGTATTTGCATTTTAACAAATTGAACATCCTGAGAGCTCCAATGGGTGTGGACGCTGGTGCCCCCAGTCTGAACTTGGCCCTCTGTGATGTCCGTTCCGTGTTACGATCTCGCACCTGTTTACTAGGGCGCCCCAGCTTTCTGCAGGTCCAGCCCGTTTCTCCTCTCTCCTCCCATCGCCATCTTCCTCATTTCCATTTCTGAGAATCCAATCAGCCCACCAATTTGCAAGTTGTATTTTGAGTGTTATATTAAGTGATTGTCCACAGAAATCCAAGAAGAGGTTGGGGCAAGGAGATAAAAATTCCCTCAGAGGGAACCCAGGCAGGAAGACAAACAGGCCTTGTGGAGGAATGAGGTTGAAAACAAGTCATTTCCCCTTCTGGGCTCCTCCTCTTCAGTGACACGGTGGCACCATCCAGACAGCAGCCACTGGCCCTGTGGCCACTGAGCCCAGGGGCACGGCTGGTCCGAAGTGAGATGCGTTCTCCATATGGAACACACACTGGATTTTGAAGACTTTGTGCCAAAAAAAAAAAGTATGAAGAAAAAGAATGCAAATATCTCATTAATAATTTTTATAATGCTTTCGTGATGAACTGGCAGTATTTTTTAATAACAAGGCAAAACAAAGTGTATTATTAAATTAATTTCTCTTATTTCCTTTCCCCTTTTTTGGAATGTGGCCACTAGAAAATTTAAACTGCATACACGGCTCACGTTATATTTCCATTAGTCAGTGTTAATCTAGAATTACACTGCCCAATATGGGATCTGCAAGCCACAGGTGGCTATTTTCGGCATTTCCATTTAAGTTAAATTAAAAATTCGGTTCACCAATTGCACCAGCCACATTTTGAGTTCCTAATAGTTACCTGTGCCTGGCAGCTACCGTAATTGATAGTGCAGATACAAACATTCCCATCTCTGCAAAAAGTTCTGTTGGGCAGGTCTGACTTAGTAGTTTCTATACTACTCTAAATTTTTATTTACAGTCTGTCCTGAACTCTCATTTGTGTGCGTTTATGTTAAAAATTCCACTCTCTGGCCCAGCCCTAAACCCGAGCACTTTCTCTGCTGCCCAAATCGCGATCGTGTCTGTGTCGTGGTTCTGAAGGGCCCGCGGTGGGGAGTGCGAACACAGACAAGCCGCCCTCGGCCCTTCTCAGCGACCCCGACCCCTCCTCTTTTAATCCAAGGCCACAGTGCTAGTGTCCTGTGGCTGCGATAACACATCACCCCAAACTGAGCAACTCACAGCAGCACTAGTTTATTTTCTCACAGTCCGGATGTCAGAAATCTACAACCCAAGTGTCCCCAGGGCTGTGGTCCCTCTGGAGGCTCCACAGGAGACTGCCCGTGTCCTCTTTTGTCCAGTTTCTGGAGGCCACAGGCGTCCCCGGCCAGTGGGGGGACGCCAGTCTTTTTTTTTTTTTTTTTTTTGCAAGCACGTGGGCAGGGCCGTGTGCCGATAAAACTTTATTTATACAAACAGGAGGGGGCCACGGGCGCAGTCTGCTGACTCCTGCTGCGGAGGACGGCAGGGCAATAGGAGGAAAGGCGCCTGGACCCGGCCGGGCAGCAGGACAGGGCCCAGCCCCACATCTGCCGGCTCCGCGCCTGGGCAGGCAGACACGGCGTGTGCGCTATGGAATCTGCTCTGTATTTGGTGTCTGTTGACGCGGTGAGTCTCCTGAACACGCCGCGTGGGCTTTGTCTTTGGGACGCTGAGGCCGTGGGGGTCACCCCGCCCCCTCACCAGTCCCCGAGGCTGCGCTGGAACATCCGACTTGGGCTGAGCGGCCAGCAGGATGGCCGGCCTGGGGAGGCCACGAGACGCCAGCGCTGGGCGTTTTCTGGAGGCCGCAGGCATCCCCGGCCAGTGGCCGCGTCACTCCACTCTCCGCTCGAGTCTTGGCCTTCGTCTTCTGCCCTCCCGCTTCCTCTTATCAGACTGCTGTAACTGCACCGAGCCACTCCGTTAATCAGGATCATCTCTCCACCTCAAAATCCTTAATTTAACCGCATGTGTGAAGTCCCTGTTGCTGTGTAGGGGCGTGACATAGTCACCGTTTCTGAGCATCATCGTGGGGACATCAGAGATTTCTAGGACCACCACGAGCTCACACGTGGCCTCGGCATACATTAGAGAGAGGGCACCTTCTGCCAGGAAGTGCTCTTAGTTTGGGGCCCCGTTCAAGCCGAGCAGGGATCAAGGACTTGGGGGTAAATAGTGTCACACCTACTGAATTGCTGGGAAAATCTGCATCTGGGCTGGTTGAAGCATCTTTACATTTATGGCTACAACCCTCAGAAAAAGCACTTGACACCGCTTAGAAATCCTTCTGTGTTTCTCAAGTGAATTTCTTCCCCACTGTCCATGATGAACATTATGTACCTTCCTTCACTACTCCACGAAGCACAAGCCCTCGCCGTCCACACCCATTATCTGTCTCCGTGATCTCCACTGGAAAACCAAAGTCATCCGGCAGGGCCTGCTGCCAACCCACAGATCTACCTGCTTAAGCTCGCTCTGCTCTTTTTTCCTCTCCTACAACAGTGCGAGTAATTTCTGTGCTCCTCTCAAAGGCAAAGGCTTTCCTTCCCTCCTTCTTAAACTCTTCATGCCTTCAGCTATTCCCTCTTCTGCACTTTCAGTGTCTCCCCCTACGAGACCATCCCTTGGGACGAAGCGTGTGGCACAATGTCTGTCCCCTGAGCAGAGTCGCAAACCACCCGACACCACGCCCTCCTCTGGTTACCGCTCATGTGTTCTGCTCCCTCTACGCCAAAATTCTCTTGCTTCCCGCCTGCGAGTCACTCCCCAACCCAACCCATCCGGACACCTGTCCTTGCCTCTCCCAGCTCTTGTCAGGGTCACCTAGTGGCCTCATGCTGCCCAATCCACTGCACATTTCTGTCCTCATCTTCGCAAACTCTCAGCGGGGGCATCAACACAGCCACGTGTACGGTCCTGTTTGGAAAACACTCATCTCCTGGCTTCTTTGGTCCCACTGTCTGGGAACCCTCCACTCCACCACCATTCCTTCTTGGCCTCCTTGGCCGGCTTCTCCTCCCCCACCCAACCTCTGAATGCTGCCGGGCCTGGGCAGTGGCTCCGGCCCTCTCCCCTTCTCCATCTTTTAATTCCCTCTCGGGGTGGGGGTGGGGGTTCCCATCCTGGCCCATGGCTTTATCACCTTCTAATGACTTCTGTTAATGACTCCAATATTCATAAGCCCATCCCTCCTGTCCCCCAAAATTCCAGATTTGTATACCCGATTGCTTACAAGTACCCTGATGGACCATCCCCTGGAAACAGAGCTCTTTAATCACCACACACACACACACACACACACACGCACACGCACACGCACACACACACGCCCTCCCGAGCGAGGCCCGCACACCTACCCAGATGCTCGACCGCAGACCCTCCCTGGCCCTCACTCTGCACGTCCAGCGCGGCTGCTCCTCCGTCTCCAGCGCCGCCCCCACCAACCCATCGCTCGCCTCGGCCCGAGACCCCACCCTTGCCTGCCCTCCACTCCCCACACAGCACCACAGCTGCTTTCACTCGACTTTTTAACACCTTTCCCATTGCCTTGGGAATGAAATCCACACTCCTCAAGGTCCTGGAGTGTCTGTCACTCCTCGGGCTTCCCACGCTCTTCTCCATGTGGCCCCACTCGCTCACCGTGCGTCCCTCTGCCCTTCCAACGGCCCGCGCCCTCCTCCGCCTCAGGGCCTCTGCCCTTACCCCGCCGTCCTGGCATGCTCTTCTCCCAGCTCTTTACAGGCGTGGCTCAGTCCGCGTCTTCAGGCCTTGGCTCAAGTGCCACCACCCGAGACACACCTCCCCCGGCCAGCGCCCCGCAAGACACACAGTCCTGGCATTAGCCGGTCTCCGTCGGTGCTTCCTAGATGTCGCTGTGTCACTAGTGCCTTACACTAGTTAGCTTTTGACTACTCATAACACTGTGAAGTGGGCACTGTTACTGTCATTGCCACACCCATCTGTAAAGTCAGGAAACAGAGCCCAGAGAGATAATGGCTGTCCAGGGTCAAAGACCCGTCGGGGTGGTCTCAGGACTGAGCCCTGTGCGTCCTGGCTCCAGCCTGGCCCGTAATCCCACACCCTCCCGCCCTCTCACGTCGCCTGCGTGGCTCTGACAGTCTGGATCTTGTCCTGCTTGGCTATTTCTGTGCCATCAGTCTCCTCATTGGCGTATGAGCAACGCGTGGGCAGAGGCTTTTCTTAATCACTGCACCCCAGGGGCTGCCACGTGGCAGGTGGCCGGCTGATGTGTGTTGCGTGACGTATGAAGGAATGAATGGTAGGGCTGGATCAGGAAGTGAGAACATTCCCATCGACGGCTGCTCCCATGCCAGTGCCGACAGTCGGCACACATCCGTGTGACCGCAGATCGTGTGAGGGACTCATTTTTGTTTTACATGACTGAATGATGGCATCAATGCTCTCCACATTTTCCAGAGCAGATCTACTATGCCGGCCCTGTCAACAATCTTGGAGTGGACATTCCCAAGGTAAGGTTTGGTTTTCTGTTTTGTTCTGTTGTTTAATGCTCATATTGCACAGGTCGTTTCTTGACAAAGGAGAAGGCGAGAAGGAGGAGGGGGAAGGAGGAGGGAATTGAACAGTTTAAAACTTACCCAAAGGCCATTACTACGAAAACCTTTTAGTGCCTGTCATTTTGGTATTCAACATTTCCTATGCCACTGCACCTTTGCGGGTCATCTGGATCCAAACCTGCCCCTGAGAGGGCAGCCTGCGTGTCGCCCGGCAGGAGTGCCGGCGTCCCTGGGGGCTCCGTGTGGCCTGCGCCGCTTGCTGCTGGGGCAGCTGCACACGCTGCGACTCCTGCTGGGAGGCTGGCCGCTCAGACAGAGGCAGACTCGCAAAGCCCAGACTCAACGATCCCCCTAGGTACAGCCTTGCACTGTCACCATGGGCCACCAAGGAAATGGTGTGCCACGTCCTCAGCACTTGCGGACAGGGCTCATGGCTAAGAGCAGAACTTCCCTAATTCCTTTTTGCTCAAACAATGTAACTTTATGCATGGCTGAATTCAAGCCACTCTGCCATAAACAATAAATTTTCAAGATGCTACTCCTGAAAGAATCTTATGGAACATGAAAAAGATTGCAAAACTGTAATCGTTTTAAATGTTTTTGGTTTTGATCTCTTTATTTCAGTTCTCCAAAACCTGCCTCTGACTCTGGAAAAGGGTCTGCTCCTCCGTAAAGAATCTCGTTAGCTTAGTTTCACGTCTGGGTCTGTGTCCTCCCGCCCCTGCCCAGGTCCAGCTCAGAGGGCCAGCCCCCACCTTCTCGGATTCCATCGCTGCTCCTGCAGCCGGGTGACCCCAGCCCCACTCCGGGTGCCCTGCACCTTCTCCTCGGGCCTCGGCACAATAGGAAAGTTTTGCAAGAAAGGAAAACTCAATCTCTCTTCGGCTCTAGGATGTGGGACCTAAATTATTCCAGATAGCTTTTTTTTTCTTTAAATCTTTGCTATTTAGATTCTCTTTCATTTTCCACTTTCCTTCTGATCCCCAACTAGAGACTGACTTAAAACTTGCTAACAATTGATTTTCATTTTGCATTATTGGTTTTTTTTTCTTTTAAACTAGCTACCCTGAGCAATTATATGAAATAGAGGGGAAAAGAAAGTCTCAAAGTCAAAGAACCCCTTTGAAAGAAAAAAACTGGCCAGAGGTATGGACACTTCATCACATTCACCGAGGACATCTGGGGGAATGCAACACCCGAGCTCTTCGACCCCCAGTGGCTCGCGGAGGCCGTGCCAGTGTGAGGACATGGGTCCCAGGACGGGCTCCTGCACTGGCCGCAGCCGCCTGCAGTGCCCAGCAACTTCACTTCCCTAGTGTGGGACAGAGACAGAGACAGAGACAGCCTGTGGTTTCGAAAGACCTACCCCATAACCCCATGTCCTCTCCTCCAGCCAGATCCCCCAGAGACGGGCTCTGGGCTAACGGGGTCTCCGAGTGGCCAAAACCTTTCCCACTCAGAGCTCAGTCCTCAGTGCCTTGGCATCAGCTCCCTTTTAGCTCATCCAACCCATGGCCCAGAAGAAAGCCTATGTCCTGTACCTGTCTGTGCGCCGCTGTTTTCTGAACCGGGATTTGGAGATCTGGGGGCTCCCAAAGCAACAACTTGTAGATACAACCTGAGCCGTGTGTCTCCAGGGATGCCCCTTCCAAGTCCTGACTTGCCCTCAGGGGTGCAAAAGCGGCCGCGCTCTGTCCTCTATCCCTACCCGGCCTCCCGGCGCACAGCCCCGCCTGCCCCCAGACTGGCACGGCTGCCTGAATGCCCTTCCCCCACACCGGCGTCTGTGTAGCCACAACTCATAGTCTAGGGCCCTTCCTTCAAATACGTCTTCTCTTAGGCTTATAAAGCAATAATGAAAAATTCACTTGATTTTCAATAATCATGTGGGGCATGGACTTAAATGCACAGACAGGGTTAAAAGAAAAGTAGGTGAAGATGAGATGAGGAGGATGAGGGTGACACACAATCAGATACAAACTTGAGCCAGTCTTTACTCTTAATTAGTTCTCTAACTTTTATGCAGCTTTGATTAAATCCCTAACACTGTTTCTAAAATGTCAGCTCCCCAATATTTGAGCAATAAGACCGCTGGGAGCCTCTAGAATCACAGACTCACACCCGGGCCCGTCCAGAGAGGAGCCCGGCTCTCTCGAGCTCAGCCTCAGTGTTGAGGATTCCCCCCTCCTGAGCCTGGGCAAGGTGCTAGCACGGTATTCTCTTCTGACAAAGGCAGCCTCTCTGGCAGCTTCTATTCTGTGGCCTGACTGCTCCCTTCCCTCTGGCTCTGTGTGGATTAAACCCTTTCCTCCTTTGGTGACAGGCAGTTCCAGGTGTGCACGGGTCTCCTGTGCCCTTTCCCTCAGCCCTTCGCCCTGCCTGCCACACTCCGTCGCCCCCAGCCTTTTCTTCTCCAGATCAGTGGCCACAACCCTGTCACCACCTCGTAGCCAGTGGGGCGCTGGGGCAGAGAGCGAAACAGGTGTGGCTCCAGCCCTGGGACTCTTCCATCATTGCTCACGCGCTGCAGCGCTCGGTTGGCTCCTCGAAGCTAACCCTAAACGCAGGGACCCCTCTGTACAGCGTTGCTGCCAGAAAGGAAAGCTGAGAGTGGCCATACCTTCTGTGCCAGGGCGCTTGGGTGTTGTGTTGCTGCATTATGTGCCCCTGGGGTCTCCTCTGTCCCAGCAAATGACCCTGTGTCCTTCCAGTATCGCAGGCTGAGACCCTTCGAGTTGCCTTTGGCCCAGCTCTGTCTCCCTGCCCACTCTCGACCATCAGCAGATCCTCTGTGGAATCCACCCCCTTCGCCCCACACTGCCCTCTGCGCCCGTCACCCCTGTCCCTCACCTGCATGACTGCAACTGCCGCCCTCCCCGTCTTTCCAGCGGGCCAGAGGGATCTCGCTGACACAGCCATCAGATCAGGCCACTCCTCTGGGGAAAACTCCCAAATCCCTTTCAGAGTGGAAGCTGATGGCCTCAGCATGGCCTGTGAGGCCCCAAGGGCCTGGCCTCCTTCATCTTCCTGACCTCACTTCCTCGCCCTCTCTTCTCCCCAGGCCCTTTGGTCCCCTTGCTGTCCCGCAAACGTGGGGCAGCAGCCCACAGCAGCACAGCACACTCTGGGGCTCTTCGGGCCTTTGCCTAGAAGTTGTCTTCTGAGCACGGCCTCCCTGCGTAAAACCGCAAACCAGAACTCACCTTGTCCCCACCCAAGCTCCTGCCCACCTCTCCCTGCATGAGCATTGATATCTGACCACCTTCACTGTCACCTGTAGTGTGAACCGTCTCTCTCCCAGCGAGACGGTAAGCTCCACAGGGCTCGGAGGGCGGTGGTTAGTCTTGCTCTTCTTTGTCCCCAGCGTCTAGAACAGTGCCCAGCACATAGAAGATGCTCGATAAATAACTGTTTAGTGGTTGATTGTACTGTGGCTCACATGCCTACCTAACACTTTACCTGTGCCGCCTGCAGGGAGAATACCAGGTTTTGCTAGAGCTGTATACCGAAAGTCGTGCCACCGTGGCCTGCGCCAATGCCACCATCATTTCCTCCTGACTGTGGCCTGCAGCAAAACCACAGCAAGCTCCTCTCAAGAGAACACCGAGCTCCTCAGACTGAACCTACCGCACAAGAACCAGCTGACAAGAGACAGAGATCCTGCAAAGAAGTCCCCAACCAGCTCAGCTGCTCATCTTAGCCCCCGGCCCAGACATCTCCAGACTGCACACATGCAAGGAAGCCCCCAAATTATCTGCTTCCAAGGAGCCTCTTGGCAGTCACGAAGCCATCTCTAGGGTGGATCCTTCTTCTCTAATTCGTTGCCTCACACGAGACTCACCTGCTTTCCAGCTCCTTAGAGCACTTCCTCGCCATTCCCAAGAATAAAGAAGGCTGGCCCGCCACCGTGCATTGTACTTTGTTCAAAGAATCTTCTCCAGTGCTGTAGTTAAAAAGTCGCTTCCTCCAGATACAAGTGTTGGGTGCCAGGGCTGCATAAGCAGTTGCAAGAAATTCGGGAGGATGACAGTCTGGCTCTAAAATCAGAGCCCTGGGAAAATGTGCCATTGCCTTTCCTGGGCGGGACTGGCCCCACCCTTGGACCATGACGGCGGAAAAGTTAATGCAACCTCATGAATAGTGACAGCGTAGTCTCACTCATCCAAATACTCATTTTACCTTCACCCCCCAAAGCATGACGATACTTGACCTCAGCCCATGACGGCACTCATTACTGCACCCATCATTGCTGATCACTTATGTACCAGGCACTGTGCTCGTAGGGTACCTTCCTCATTGCCCTCAATAAATGAGCAAGTTGCGCATCCTATTGCCAGAGCCATTTCGGCAGCCCCGACTTCTCGTCTCCCGGAGGTACAGATCACACAGGGGGCTCTGCAGCCCCTTTGCCATCCTGTGTCCCCCGTCCCAGGCCTCTCCTTCCAGTGTCACTGGGCCTAATGTCTGGCTCTCTGGCTCTTGCTAAGAGGCTGGAGTAACGTGAATAGGTAGACTTTATCATTTGCAGGTAAAATCTGCAAATATCTTTTATATTCATAAAAGTGCCACTATGTTAGAAATTAAAAGAGGAAGAAATCCAGAGTTTAAAAAATGTTAGTTGCTACTAATAACTATATTATGTAATTAAACCACCTGGAACTGCTGGCTATAAGTGCTTGGTGAATCAGAACTTTAAAACCAGCATCTGGCTGGGGAGAGGGGGTGGCTCAGACCTGTAATCCTAGCACTTTGGGAGTCCAAGGCAGGAGAATTGCCCGAGGCCAGGAGTTTGAGACCAGCCTAAGCAAGAGCAAGATCCTGTCTCTACAAAAAATAGAAAAATTAGCCTGGCATTGTAGTGCATGCCTATAGTCCCTGCTACTTGGGAGGCTGAGGTGGGAGGATCAGTTGAGCCCAGGAGTTTGAGGTTATAGTAAGCTACGACAAACATCCCCAGGACTGGTAAAGGCCCTGGGTAGACTCTGGACTCACATGTTCCAACAGTGCAGGACAGCTGTCGCAGCCTTCCAATGACACCAGCAGAACTCAGCTGTTCCCTTCCTGGTCCCTTTACCCTCTTTTTAAAATTGACGGTGTGTGTGTATGTGTGGGTATGAGGGTGTGTGTGTGTGTGTGAGAGAGAGAGAGAGAGAAGGTTTCAGGCCCTGCATGTGTGGACTGAACAGGGATTTCCATATACGGAGTAGATCCTAACAGTGCCTGAATACACAAGTACACAAGCAGTTTCAGTAAGGACATGATTTGAGAGAAAAAGAAAAACGTTTCTTTGCCCCAAAATATGTCTTTTTTTTAGTGTCCTGTCATGGGCCTTAAATTACACCTCTAGTTGCATGCCAGCAAGTTGAGAAAGGGTTTCAATGTTCAGGAGTCTCCTGTTAAACATAATACAAACAGCCCTGGCGGGAGGAGTGCAGTCATTGCTATTATTTGATATTCTGGCAGAACATGGAAACAGATCGAGTTGAAGTGGCAGCCCAGGACGGCAGAGATGTTGAGGAGGGTGACCCCAAGCCGAGCTCTCTCGGCAGCGCCTGTGTGGTGTCCCGGGCGGTGCCGAGTGTCCCGCAGTCCGCCAAAGAACGGAAACGGACTTCTCCTCTTCTTATAAAAAGGTTTGCTACTGTTTCAAAAATTACCATCAAAAATCCCAAAAATTTGTCCTCAAGAAACTTTCCTAAAGAGGAAAAATAGTAACAGTGTGGTTCAGGATTTTACTACGCCACCAGAACTCTCAAAGAACTCTTGTGAAAATCGGTTGGCTCCAGTCATTTTGGTGCCCACTGATCCTTCTCCGTATTTTGAGAACAATTTCATTCCTTCCGTATAGAATTTGTGTGTGTGTGTGTGTGTGTGTGTGTGTGTGTGTGAGGCTAGGGTCCAGGCTGAAGAGCCCTTTGGGACTGTGTGTTCGCATCACTTAGAACGCCTGGCTGTAACAGAACGCAACTCAGTCTGGCGCACACACGAGGACTAGGGGCTTCTGGGACTATGAGCCCCAAGGTGGTTCAGGCGTCAGCCGAGGTTTGCTCTAGAGGTTCGTGCAGCATCAGCCCTTCACCTGCATTTCTCTGCAGTTCCTCCACCTCAGGTCTCCCTGAAAGTTGGCTTCATTTTCAGACAATCTTTCCTGTAATAGTAATTCGTTTCAGTGCTTGGAGACCTCCACATCCACATTGTCCTCGGTACAGAGGGCTGGAGACACCTTCACCCCAAAGCCCCCATCCATTCTGATTAGAATGGCTTGGGTCATATGACCACTCCTGACCAATCACTTTGGTCCTGGCCTGATTGGCTTGACCTAAGTCACATGCCCCACCCCTGAAGCTGGATCAGAGTTAGTCCCACTGGAACCACACATAGGGAAACAAAAAGAATAGCAAAGGGGTAAAGGGAGAAGAAGGTGGGGAAAAGGCTAGAAGTCAAGAGCATGTATAGAATTAGGCCAGCTTTTGAGTTCTAGGTCTCCCCTAGCTGTTCACTGCACAAGTGACCCACATTGTGTAAGCCCCAGTTTCCCCATCTGTAAGTGCTGACTATAGTAATACCTACCTTGTAGAGCTACTGTGAGCATTAAGTGAAAAATGCATGTAAAATGCTGAGAACAGTGCCTGGCAAGTCACTCAATAAGAGAGAGTTACTATTATGTTAGGGTGGGTGGGTGTTCACCTGTGGAACTAAAGTCCCTTTTCCTAATTTACCTCTCCTATCCTTCTATATTATTGGGGAAACAATCATAGAAGCCTGGCCCTCACTCACAAGCCCACATTCCCTGTCCTGAAATGGTTCCTTGGCATCTTGATTTCATCTAAGTATAGCTAGTTTTATTAGACCTGGCATGGGGGCATGTTCTCTGAGCTATATGCTTGGACCAGGAACTCTGAAAAGAATTTAAGGGAAAGATTTAGGTAAAATTTCCTCCAAAACAGAAACAGGGTAACCAGCCAAAAACGGCCTAGGAAAGAAAATGCATTTTTTAATTAAACTTGTTTCCTGCAAATAAAGACACACATCCCAGACATGAAGAACTAAATGTAACATCTGCAAATGTAACAATTACGTCTGCCTTCAGAAAACATTGCCCAAAATAGCTAGTGAGAGAACAGAAAGGGCCACATCCTGATTATGACCCTGACTTGTCGGGGAGGGGAGTTTATCATCCCAGCAGTTCAATTTCAGATTTGAATTGGCTGTATTTTTCTCAGCCAGTAAAACAAGTTCCTCTGCCCTGTTTCCCAATTATTTCATCAGAGTTTTTTACGTCTAGTTCCTAAGTGTCTCCAGTTGTTCACTTTGGAATGGGTGCAGTCAGCTGCCTTCAAATTGTCCAGCGTGAAATATTCTCCTCCCCCACCCCCAGCTTCCATTTGACAGGTGTGATAAAACCAGATGCTTTCCTCCAACATCTCAGTCTCATCGCTCCCAAGGATAAGAGTGTTTGTATCAATGTCCCTTTATCGGAAAGTAAAGATTTATTCCTCCAGCTGACACGCTTCTGGTTTTCCCTGAAACCCAGCCAAGGACGCAATCACAGAAACATCCATGCCCCTGGAATCTTCATCGTTTTATTGTGGCTTTCCCTCCTTTTCTTCTGCTGCAGGAAAATTTGAGAAAGGGCCAGAGGATATTATTGACATGATCAAAGGGCTGCAACAAGGGGGTTTCCACATAAAGATAGACTAAAACGATTAAAATATGTGAGTGCAGAAAGACCACATCTGAGAAGGCAGAAGGACTATACTAACAATGTTGTAAAAGGTAACAATGAATTGAGGCATTGTGCTAGGTATTTTGCCTGCACCTCAACACTTAATCTCTAGAGCAGCCGTGGGTGGGTACACAGTGGTCCGCGTTACAGAAGAGGGGCTATGGTTGGAGAAGTTGGGGGACTGGCTGAGATTCCCCAGTTTCGTGAGCTCAGCCGGGATTCAGATCTGTCTGATTCCAAATCCAGGCTCTCTCTGTCTGACATTGCCTTGGCCATTTGGTTAGAGACTATATAATTACAGTTTTAATTGTGGTCTTGCAGCATTTGTTAATTCAAGCAGCAAATAAGCTAAAAACAAAGGAAGGCTAACGCAGGGTTAGCATAATTAATCCATGAGAGCAGTGAAAGAAATTCATGGCTGTTTAAGGAGTGTACTGAACTACTGTGTTTTCTGATTCGCTCACGCTCTTCAACAAAGACCTTTGATCACTCACTGTCACACCCACCTGGATGGAGGGGCCACCAGCATAGTCTGGCTTTCTCACTTTCTCTTTCCTTCCTTCCATAAATATTTATTCAGCATCTCGCCTTTGCTGAGGACTGTGCTAAGCACCATACAAAGAACAGAAAATGAATAATGTATAGTATAATCCCAGTTCAAAGTCAGTTTATTTTTTGGTTCCATGAGGGTGCCATGAGGAGGGGATAGATAAAGTGGGGACAGTCAGCCGGGGGCACCTGCATTTCTGTCACCATCAGACAATGAACTCAATGGGAAGAAGAAAATTATGAAAATTATCACATGGTGGGGAGACCATGGTAAGTACAAGAAGGGAAGAAGAAGGCACTGTGGCTTTGAGGTGGGGTGACACCAGGCTTGGCTTCATGGTGAAGGAGCAAGTGAGCTGGCCCTCGAAGGTGGGCTGGGACCCCGGAGGTCCTGGTGCCTACCTGGGACTCCCTGGCCATCAACCCTGGTGTTTCATTCCCAAGGACAGGGACACCCTGCTTTTCTGCTACCATCAGGCAACGAACCTGATTTCAGACTACATAAAGTATAAAATAAATAAAACTTCCCGAAGTGCAGGCTTTTCTGTGAGTACTCAGTTGTGATTCCTGACACTCAGTGAATCAGGAAGTGTTTCCTGAGGGTACTACTGGGGACCCAGACCTCCTGTGGCCACTCTAAGCCTGGCCTCCCTGCCAAGAGCACCCTTGTCACCTGCCTGAACAACTGATTTTGCATCCCTCCCTGGCCAGAAGTTATTCTCTTCACCTAGTGGGTCCTCACCTCTTTTCATGTTTGACTCGTGTGGTCTGAGTCCTCTCCGGTGGCAGAAGGTGTGGAGCTGATCTAGTGAGCGAGGGTTCCATGGGGGTTCCAAAGAGGGTTCCGTGAGGATGGGGTGGATGAAGGGGTGGCACTCAGCCGGAGAAGAGCTTTGGAACAGGGAGGCAGCATCGGAACCCAGAACAAAAGCTCTGCACGGGGAGCAAAGCACAGGGTTCGGGAACCAGGAGCAGAAGCCACCACACTGAGGGTCACGAGCAGGAGGTGCCACCAGATGCCAGCAGACACGGTACCCGCAGCAGCCTGGACGTGCACCGGAGGCAGGAAGCCAGGGCCTTAGTGGCTGCAGCCACCTGGGCTCTGTGCTCCTCAGCTTCCTTCTCTCATTTGCCTTGCGGAGCCTGGCGTGCAGCTCAATGCAAACTAGCGCCTACAAGCCGCAACTCCACAGAAACCGGGAAGTGATCTTTGTGACTTGCCTTCCTCCCTCCTATTTTTAATCTTCCTACCTCATGTTTGGCAATGACTTGGAAGGAATTGAAAGACAGGTTAACTCAGAAACTCCCCAGCTGTCGCCAGCGTCGAGTCCAACCTGGCCAACCTCCATGGCCCTAGCAATGACCCCTGCCAGCGGGGGTGGCAGACGTCACCTCAGCAGTCAGTTAGAAGAGAAAGGCTCTTATTTCTCCTGCCTTGTTCCCTGGCCACACTTTTCATTAGCATAGTGAATGTTCCCACTCCTGCCTCCCAAGGTACAAACTATTTGTCTGTTAGTTTGGTTTTGTTTTATTCCCCCTTTACAGTTACACCCCGAGCTGTCTGTCTGAAGTTGTTCATTTACGTTTCCTTTTCTTCAACTGGCTTGCATTGCTCAATGTCATATGTGTTTTGACTTCAATATTCCACAGTCACATTCCAGCTTCCAGAATCTTGGAATCAGGACAAGTCACTGACGGGAGAGCGTGGTCCCACCTGCTCTTGGCCTCAGAGAGCTCGTGCCCAGAGACCATTTAAGACTAGAGAAGCATCCTAACAAACAAATCATTGAAAATAAACACAACTTGGAAGGAAACTGATTCTCACCTTAGCAAAGGACACCGCGCCCTCTCTTCTGATGTCTTCAGGGTGGCAGTGATGATGTCGGCGTTGTGTCCTGGGCAAGCCCCGGGGGCAGAGGCAGCGTGGAGAGGATGGCCTGTGTCCTGTCTCCCTACCCGCACCTGGGATTTCCGCAGAGCCCCCTGGAGAGAGAAGCTGCAGCCAGGAGCTGACGTTGCAAGGGGCTCAGAGAAACGTCAGGGCACCTGCAACATTTTGTGGGACCCCAGTGGCAAGGGGCACACGGTCAAGAGGGTGGGACACAGCATGGCTTGTTCCATGAATGGGGGACCCAGCACGAAGGGGAGGGAGGTCTAGCCAGGCCCGGGCACGGGCGCCACGCTTCCCCAACAACGGCGACACGTTCCACATGCAGGGAGCTTTGGGAGCTCGGACAAGCAGCCCCCGAGGAGGGACTGAGGGTGAAACAGGAAGGGGCTGCTCTGGAGCCCACGGGAGGCTTCCAGCAATACCGCAGGCAGCAGGCCGGGCCTGCAGAGACCCCCAACCTGCAAGTGCGGTTAGAAGTCGGCGCTATTTAACGAAGTTATTGCTGAAATGTCTTCATCTGAACCTGTAGGACTGTTGGCACATAAGACATTCCAATGTCCCTGACGAACAGGCCTTCCCTCCCTCAAGCCACACCAGAATGGGGACCTCGTTTCCTTACCCAGCACTCCACCCAGCTCCGTCTGTCCCCGCACCGCCATCTGGAAGTCCAAGTGGATCTGCTCGCGCCGCCTGCACTGTCCCTAGTTTACTGCTTCTCCTTCTGCTCCTGCTGCAGAGTCTCCCTCTGCTCCTGAGGCAGAGAACAGTCTCTGCCTCACTGCCCTCTGGACCGCAAGCATTAGAACCTGGCATCTGTCCTTATTTTGGGCCGGGGCACACTTCCTGGCCCCCATAGCGTATCCACTTAACTCACTCCCAAAGAAAATTGGCAGGCTGGGGGGCCATGGTGTTCTAGAGGAGAAGAAACTCCAAACTCAGGGTAATTTTCAAAGTATCAGACATTTAGATATATGACAAGAATGGAATTTGTAGGGACCGTTGTCCTAGAAACCCAAACAATATTTATAACTCACATTTATTAGCCGATTATTTAGAACTTTGTTGTGTCCTTGGCTTCCTAAGCTCCACGAAAACCAGGTGTAGGCTTACTTGAGGTGCAGGAGCCGAAAGCCACAGAGCACGAGTTCAGGCCAGAAGGTTGGCGGGGAGGCGGGAATCTAGCTAACGACACGGGAGTACACATTAGGGGTATGGAGAGCCTGGCTCTAGTTATAGAACAAGGACTCCTTGGCAGCCTTCCAACATGTAGAATGGCCTGTGTTTCAAAGAAATAAATGTCTCATCAGGCAACCAGACCCCCAAGACCATGCTTGGGAATCTACTAACATAGAAGGTACCTGTATGAATTAGAAAATGATGCCCCTGTTTAGTGGAATCAGGATCAGTGGCATGCGATTTGGCAAACAGGTGGCATCTTTGTGTAAAAGAAAGGGCCATCCCAAGACAGCTTGGGCAAGCGAGCACAAGCTGGATTTCAGTCCCCACTCTCCCCTTGGTCAGGGGTCCTTGTGCAGTCCACAACCTATACAACCTTACCCGGCAGTGCAGGCCATGCTTTGGGATCTTCTCCTACCAAATGGTACATGTTGAAGAAAGAGAGCTAAATAAAGGGAGTATTTTGCCTCAAAAGACATCAGTCTCTGCCTGTTGATTGATAGTGCCTGATCTCATCATCACCCTACCCTGCTACAGCCCCCACTTACCACTGCCTGCCAACCCCCAGTCTTAATAAGGAAACACCCCAGCTAAGAGTTATTCTGGAGGCAGAACTGCTAAGTAAAACAAACACATCAGCTTCCCTTCTAATTTTGCTTGTTCCTGTCATTTTTCGTGTATACTTGGAACTGGACTTGTTCCATTACAACAACAAAAAGTCATTAACTCCCTTGCGCCATAACAGGCTTGTTCTCTTCCAAATAAAACTACAACTCTATCATTTTTGGAATATCACTCCCTCAAAGAAGCTGTCCTTCTCTGATGCCCAGGCGGGCTAGCTGCTCCTCTCTGGGGACTCAGAGCCCCCTCCCGGGGCCTGGCCCGTGGCTGGACACTAACCGAATTCTACTGCAATTGCACGTTTACTGGTTTTCCCCCGACGGGGGCATGAGCAACCTGAGAGCAGAGACAGGATCTGGTCCACCTCAGAACAAATCCCTAGCACCTGCCTTAAAATATTTGTTGAGTGAACGGCCTAAGAAAGAAAAAGGACATGGTGTGCTCTATTGGTTTCCTGGAGCTGCTGCTTAAAAAAAAAGGTACCATGAACTGAGCGGCTTAGAACAATGGAAATGTATTGTGGAGGCCAGACGTCTCAGAACACGGTGCTGGCAGAGCCACGTCCCCGCTGCCGGTGCTGCGGACGGACCTGTTCCCGCCTCTCTCCTCACTCTGGTAGCCCCAGGTGTTCCTTGGTTTGTAGCCGCGACGCTCTAACCCTGTCTCCACACGGCCTTCTTCCTGCCTGTCTTCACGTCGCGTCCTTCTGTGGCTGTCTGTTTCTGTGTCCGTCTGTTTCTGTTTCCATTTCCCCTTTTAATCAGGACACCAGTCATGCTGGCGACTTCAACAGCAGACAGCCGAGCGCCAGGGTGGAGACGGCTCTGGCTGTGGCACGGGTGGACCTCAGCCCAAATCCGGCCTCGGCACCCACAGGCTGCCTGTCCTGTTTCCTCATCTGTTAAGCAGGGACAGTGACAAAACAACTGCCACGTAATGTGTAGCACGGAGACTGACGAAAATGAGCTCATATCATGTCATGACAACACTGGAACTAGCTCTTCCCAAGAAGCAGCCCCAGGGACTTTTAAGCATGAAGAAACATCTGTTTCCTTTTCAACCTTCCCAGCTCCACCACTCTCTGCCTGGATGTGATACTCTGAGGACAACAGGGGTGGCCAGAGGCAGCCCAGCCCGGACCCCTCCCCTCTGCTGTAGCGTCCCATTGCCACTGGCTCTCCATGCCTGTCACTTCCACATCTTTGTTCCCACTGTCACTATTTCACAAAGACAAGTTAACCATGGGGCCACGTTGGGGTGGCCACAGTCATGGAAATCCTTTAAAGCACCCTTTAGTCAAAGGACACCCTATGTAGAAGAACTGACTATTCCCGAGAAAGCAAAACTCACGCATTCTTTGAAAGTCTCTTTCAGTAAGTAGCAACCCTACAGTCTCTCTACCTCTGTTCCCTCTACCTCGTCTCTATTTTTCCTTTCTCTCTCTTTTTTTTTTTTCCTTAAAGTGCTATGAACTTGAGAGGGTTGAGTTTCAGCTCCGTCACTTCCTGGTTGTGTGGTCGTAGGCCGGCTACTTAATGTTTTTACACCTCAGCTTTCTCCTCTGTAAAATGGATTGACAATCTGCTTCAGTGATCATTGCATGGAATATGCAACCTCTCAGGCTTGGCAGGCACTCTGAATATTATTTCCTCTTCTTCCCCTTCTTCCTTTGAGTCCCTTTTAACTTCATGCATTAAAACAAACATGTGATATTCATCTAGAACGTTAGAACAATTTTAAATATAGTCAAGAAGAAAATGAGGACTCTAAATTCACTGATGCAACTAGTATCTTAAAAAATAGAAAAGTCAGCTTGGGAAGACAAAAAAATTCTGGAGATAGTGGTGATGGCTATGTAACAATGTGAATGTACTTAATGTACTTAATGACAGAGAGCACCTAAAAATGGTCAAAAGAGTAAACTTTATGTTCTATATATTTTACCAAAATGTAAAATACTTAGAATTGAGATATCTAAATTAAAATTGTGTTAATTAAAAAATAGAAAAAAGTTCATTCTGAACTTATTTTCCTCACTGGGCAAGGAAAAGAAAATAGATCCATGAATGTTTAATACTTGACATGCCTTTCCCAATAATTTAACATTTTTTACAAAGTGTTCACTATCGTATAAGTCTATTCAAATTTCTTTGATCCTGAAATGTTGGCAGACATTGACACTATAATAAAAGCCCATTCAAAAGCATTCTTTAAATTTTTCTCAAAATTTAAAAGTATATCAAAATGGTTTGTTTTTCATAACAGTAACAGTCCCTTCAACTGAGGAACAGATTCAGACTCTCTTAATGGAACATGAAAGTGCCTCTTATCAGAGAAATACAGAGGGTGATGCCTTCATGGACTTTATAATACTGAAAAGTTCTCTGTCTCTGTCTCTCTCTCTCTCCCCCTCCCCGCCCCCCTTTTCTGAAGGGCAGGAAGCTGGAGCTCTGACGCTAAGCAAGCAAATTGGTTCAAATACAAAACAGGAGAAGAGAGCATTTCACTGACATCAGTGGCCTTGAGAACCTTGACCCCGAATTCATCTGAAGTGGTTTCTTCAGTCCTTAAATGCTTATTATGGGCTTGCTTTTAAGGGTGCTGTGCTAGGTACCTCCTCATAAATTAGGTAATTTAAAAGTTACCACTCTCCTGTGAAATACCACTATCCCCATTTTTAAAAAACATTTTAACGAGGTTCACAGAGGTTAAATAAATTGCCCATTTACCATGACTGAAGCTATTAATAATATCTGGTCAGAGGAACTGAAGTAGGGCTATTCTTAACAGAAACCTGTTTCTGAAGAAGCATGGGGACCAGCGTGTGTGTCAGGAAAGGCGTCCGTCCTCCCTGCCACCCGGGCTGCTGTCCACGCTCCTGAAGGTAGAGGCTCGCTCTCTGCCGCCGTGTGTCTGGGGGACAGCCCATGCCCAGACTGGCCTGCCCTTCCTCCCTTTGTGTGGGCACGGCGCAGCCCGTCACTTGGGCCTCCTCAGCAAGTGCTCATGAGGTTCCCCACGAGGCCCGGTGACAGAGTACGGGGTGTGGTGTGAGCACAGTGTCCACCCTCAGGGCCCTTCCAGTGTGACGGGGAACTTGCCGTAGAGTGCGAAACGTGAACACGGGACAGACACAACGGCACCCCATCATATCAGTCCCCGTCACTGCTGCAATGGGTCACCACAAACTTGCGCAACGCAAATCTATCATCTTCCAGTTCTGGAGGTCAGAAGCCTGAAATGGTCTCACAGGACGGAAATCAAGGAGTAAGCAGGACTGCATTCCTCCCAGAGGCCTGGAGGAAGGTGTGTCTGTGCCCCCTGCAGCTTCTAGGGGCCGCCCACGTTCCTTGCTGGGGCGCCTTCCTCCACAGCCACGCCTCCCTCTGAGTCTCTCCTGCCCCCACCCCGTGGTCGTCCGCCCTTAAGGACCCTTGTGATTACATTGGTCCCACCGGGATAACCCACAGTCATCTTCACACCTAGAGGTCCTTAACTTAATCACACCTGCAAAAGTCTCTTTGCCATGCCTGGCAACAGTTCCAGGGATCAGGACACGGACATCTCTGGGCCATTATTCCGTCTTCCTTGCCAACACAGGCCAGGCTCCCACAGAAGGGGCCAAACTCAGCTAAGACACTTCCTAGCTTTTTTTTTTTTTTGAGACAGAGTCTCGCCCAGGCTAGAGTGAGTACAGTGGTGTCAGCCTAGCTCACAGCAACCTCAAACTCCTGGGCTCAAGTAATCCTCCTGCCTCAGCCTCCCGAGTAGCTGGGACTACAGGCATGCACCACCATGCCCGGCTAATTTTTCTATATACTTTTAGTTGGCCTATTAATTTCTTTCTATTTATAGTAAAGACGGGTCTCGCTCTTGCTCAGGCTGGTTTCGAATTCCTGACGTCAAGTGATCCACCCACCTTGGCCTCCTAGAGTGCTAGGATTATAGGCGAGAGCCACCGCACCCGGCCCCTAGCTTTTAAAAAAATGATATCAAATTCCTTGTTAAATTAAAATATTCAAGCCTAGTGCTACTAGGTAACAGCACCCAGATAATCTTGAATTGTGCATGGCCGGTTACAGAGAGGTAATGGGTTTGTCTGAGCTAACAGCCAGCGTAAGAGTCTTTGTGCATGCTGTGGCAGTTTCCCAAAAAATAAACAGAATTGCCAGATTATCCAGCAGTTCTACCTCTGGGTATGTACCCAAAGGAACTGAAATCAGGGATGTGAACAGATATTTGTACACCCGAGGATATATCAATGACGAATGGATAAACAAAATGTGTTCTATACACAAGATGGAACATTATTCAGCCTGAAAAAGGAAGGAAATGCTGACAAATGTTACAGCATGGATGAATCTTAAAGACATCACGCTCAGTGAAATAAGCAGTCGCAAAAGTACAAATAGTGTATGATCTCTCTTACATAAGATGCCCAAAGTAGTCAAATTCATAAAGACAGAAAGCAGAAGGAGGGTACCAGAGGCGGGGAGGAGAGGGGAGCTGCTGTTGGATGGGGACAGAGCTTCCAATCTGCAAGATGAGAAAGTTCTGGAGATGGATGGTGGCGATGGCTGCACGACACTGTGGACGAACTGTACACTTAAAATGATTAAGATGACAAATTTTATGTTATGCATATTTTACCACAAATTTTTTTAAAACTTTGGATTTCTTTATTTCAACCATTGATTAAGAATTGAAACTAAAATGCTGAAAAGTTAAGCTTTGATGAAGAGTGCCGTCTTTCAGTCAATTTTTAGTTTAGTTTTTTTTTTTTTTTTTAATCAGCTCTTTTATTCTGGAAGTCGAGGTTGGTGTAAATGGCGGACTAGGCAGGGACAGCAAAAGAAAGAGCCAAACTGTCCCGCACACCTTCCTCGGCCTTGGGATCTAAGCCAGGTTTTCCTTCCTTTTGCTCTTTGTCATTTCCCTTCAGCATCCCATTTCGGTCAGCCGTCCTGGAGCTCTGCGACAGCTCGGCTTCCCGCGAGCATCTGCCGCTGTCGCTGCTCCCCGCGAGCCCTGTCCCCACAGCTGCTGGTAGCCTAGGCAGGGCCCAGGGGCTCCAAGCCTTTAGGTCTGGGCAGTGCACCCAGACCCCTGTGCCAGCTCTGGGTTATGCTTGTGTCCCTGCAAGATTAGGTTTCCTTTAAACGTTTCCGGTGTTCAGGCAGAGCCTCGCTTGGGCCCTTCTCCTTGTTGAAAACAAGGACGAGACTGTCCACAGCGGCGGGCGCAGCAGCCACACGGAAACTTGCGTCCACATGAGGGGGACAGGTCCTCGGCAGAGCCGGGCTCAGTCCCATGTGCTTCCAGGACCCCGGAGCTCTGGCGGCGAGGAGAGAGGAGACGAGACTTCGAGGCAGCCCCGAGGCTCTGGACACATGCATAGAGGGTCACAGACGGGGGAAGACCCCCCTTGGGCAGGAAGCCAGCAGAGCTGGAGAGACGGTCGAAGGACTGTGGACAGAGACACAAAGTGGCAACACAACCCTCCACACACGTGCAGCAAGCACTCCGCAACCGCCACGACCGCCGTCAGCTGTGGGCATCACTAAGGGACTTGGGACATACTTAAATCCAACCCAGAATGCATGTTGGGCTTGTCATTTTTAACTCAAAAATAACATGCCTTAATTAAGCATTTGATGACCCAAGTACAGACCCAGTCGGTGGTCTTTCTTCATAGAGTTTGGGAAACGGGAATTGGAGGAGTCAGAATTTGCATCTCTGAAAGATGGGCCACAGAATTCCCAGCAGCTCTGCCAGTGGATTTAAATTCTGGTTCTAATTCCATGAGTGGGGAGCAGCTTCCAACTGTCACTGAGTTTCCCAAGTGGCGTCTCCTGCAAAGGTGGGGAGTGTCCAGTCCTGGGGGTCCTTGTGTAAAACAGGCTCAAGGTTTGAGTTCTAATCCTGCCACGGACAAGCTGCCCAGCTTTCCGTGTGTTTTTACCTCTCCGGGTCTCAGTTTCTTGGACTAAATTATCTCGGACATCTCTTTGGCCCTAATAGCCTATGACTGTGAACATTCCAGTCCACTGGCAGTTACATTTGTCACAGCACTAAACGAACTCAGTATTCTCCTTTGATCAGTTGGCCTCTCCTGAGGTTGATTTAGATGCGCCACTTCCTCTGAGTCTGATTATTCCAGGGGGAAATAATAAAAATGTAGTTTCTGGACTCATTAGCCTGAGAACAAAGGCCTACCTTATGGAGAGGCACTCAAAATTTAGTAATTCTGTCTTCAAATTCTCCAAATACGTAAGCTCCAGCCTCTTTTCCATCTGAAAAATAAAAGTAAAGCTAAACTTCAGTTTGCAAAGAATGATTGAATGTTTAAGGGGTAAAAATTTCATGAATTATGCATTTGAGTAAGCACAAGTTATGCCATCCGTTTACAAGTGTCACTGGGCTGCAAATTTACAGTACCAGTCAGAGAGGAAAAGGAAAACATAGTCTCTCTAGTTTTGGTCTGTAACTGGTCTGGTCTTTCTCCTGAGCTCCCAGCTGTCGGGGCACAGAGGAAAGATAATTAACGTATAGACTGGTTTTCAGCTTAGTTGGATGCAGTAACATAAGCAGTCCTGTTGGCACTCAGTTTTAGGGGAACACTGTCTCCATGCCCCTTTTCCATGCCCACCCCTTCCAAGACGGTATCTGGTATATGAGGGAGGCGGCTTCCTGTGACCTCATGAGGGTGTGAAGAAGGGGTTTGGGAACCCAGGGACTATCCTCAGCCCCTTGATGTCTTGGCCAACCTGGCTTGATTTTGTCTGTTGGATCTGCCAGTCTGCTGGTGGTGTCTGTGCCCCACGAACCTATGCCCCTTCCTTGCCATTGTCTCAGTTTTCTCGGCTCTAGCTGGCCAATAGATCACTGAGGCTGAGTTCCCTGGCCCAGGCTCTGTGGTGGGGCCCCTTACCTTACCACAATTGGCCCATGGCGACTCACTGGCTTTCCGCTCAGCATTGATGCCACCACAGAAACAAAGTAGGGATGAGAGTGTTAAATAGACTCATTCTTTACACAACCATGTCACAGTACCATGTTGGATCACCCCACAGTGGCCCGAGTCCCTGCATGGCATTTTTTCCAATGTTCTAAATGGTAAACAGGGAAAGCATGCCCAATCCTTCTACCCACTCCCTGTTCTCTATGATTTATCTGTCACCAGTCCTGCGCTGGTAGTTTAACAACGGGCTTTCCAGAGATTTGAAGTGTTTGCCAATTCCTATGATGTAAATATTCCCACATCCAATCTTAAGCTGCTATTTAACCATCAGCTTACAAAATTCCTGGAGTTTTAACCATCAGCTCCCAAGAGCTGGTCCAAACCAGCTCCCACACAGCACTGTCTAACACTCTCAGTCCTCTTCAGCATAAAGACAGAAAATTGTAACAAAGTTGCAACCAGCTACCTCTGCTGCCTCTTTCCCTGTATTTTTTCTCTTATCCTCTCCAAGAACATTATCACTTTTCAGCCTTTTCGCTAAGATCAAGTGTAGTATCATCTTCAAGGATGAGAAGGGATGAGATTTCTCCCTTTTTATAAATACCCAGAGCAGCAGTCTGCACAGCCAAGACATGCATCTTCTCTACACCTAGACATGAACTCCAAGGTCTGAGCTCCCCGAGGTAGGTTCTTAAGATGCTAAATAGGAGCTAAAAATATTAAACTACGTTTTTCTTTCCCAAGTCCAATATCAGGCTGTTATAACAAAATTTGAATGTCAGAAACTAAATATCCTATCATTCATATTGGATCATTTCTATTGACCTACCTTCTAGTTCACTGATTTTTTTTTTTTTTTTTTTTGAGACAGAGTCTCACTCTGTTGCCTGGGCTAGAGTGCCATGGCATCAGCCTAGCTCACATAAACCTCAAACTTCTGGGCTAAAGCAATTCTTCTGTCTCAGCCTCCCAAGTAGCTGGGACTACAAGCATGTGCACCATGCCTGGCTAATTTTTTTCATATATTGTTAGTTGTCCAGCTAATTTCTGTCTATGTTTTTAGTAGAGATGGGGCCTCGCTCCTGCTCAGGCTGGTCTTGAACTCCTGAGCTCAAAGGATCCTCCCGCCTCGGCCTCCCAGAGTGCTAGGATTACAGGCGTGACCCACCGCGTCCAGCCCACTGATGTTTTTTGTCATTTCCATGGAGACCATCAATGCGTTTTTAAAATTTTAGTTATTATATTTTTTTATTCTAAAATTCCCATTTGGTATTATTTCCATTTAGTATCTTTATTTGTATATCGAGATTTTCTTTCTTTCCATTCATTTCAAGAGGGTTTGCCCTTGCCGCCTTGAGCAATTTTGTAATCACAGCTTTAAAGTCTTTGTCAAGTAATTTCAACATCTGTGATATCTTGACCTTGACATTTGCTAGGGTTTGCTTTTCCTAAGTAAGTTGAGATTTTCCTGGATCTTTGTATATCAACTACTTTTGAATTATTTCCTGGATATTTTGGATATTATGTTATAAGGCTTTAGGTCTTATTTAAATCCTATAAGAAATGTTGATATTTTCAGTTAGGCAGGCAAACTGCTTTGTTTAGCAAACTCTGTTGAATTCAGGCTGCATATTCTAACCAACTTTCTCTCAATGTGGTTTCAAGGTCAGTGTCATTTTCAAAACTTTTGCAGTGCTGTTCAGACGTGTCCTACATGTGTCCCATCCAGTGGTGAGTCTGGTGCTGGCTGCACTCTGTCCCCAGTTCAGTCCTCACTGTCTATGATGTTCTGTTTAGGGTTGGGCCCATGCACACCCAGCTCAAGAATGAGCTCTGGAGCTCACAAACAACTTTCTGAGGTTGATTTTCTTAGATCCTTCCTCCCCAAATCCTCCCTAGTGTTTTCTGCTCCCTGGGGCTCTCTTTTCTGTTTCTAGCCAGAAGACTGGGGATTTGCTCACTCACTCTGCCACACGCTTGCTGCAACTGAGCCCATATCTGGTGCCAAATGGAGGAATAAAGAATTTTAAAAAGCAACAAGGGTTTGGCCCACACTCCTGGGACCACAGCTCCTCCAATTGGAGGGGAGGTTTCCCTCCCTCAGAGGTTTGGGCTCTTATGGATCCCCAGAGCTGCCACTGTCTCCCTTCGGTGCCACCTCAGGATTGCTTAGGGACTGGGATGCAAGAGATTGGAGAAAAGAAGAAAAAGGGAAAACTTCCCCAACTCTTTCTTAGCATCAGGCCACACCTTTCCCACTTCTCAAGCCTGAACCATTAAGCTCCTCCTGAATCTTCCTCGATGCTGTGTTTCTGGCTGTGCTGAGTCCAGGAAATACTGTAGGGGAACAAATGTAAACTCACTACCGGTCAGCAGCACTTCACATTCTAGTCTTCTTCTCCAATCCACCTGCTACTGTTTACTTTTCAGAGCCCTCAAGTAGCTGCTACATGCATTTTGTGCAGGTTTTATAGCTAATTTCAATGGAAGAGATCATTTTACCTTGAGTCAGAGCCCCCACAGTGTGAGCAGAGAGACCTTGCTAAAGCACAAATCTAGTGCTGTCACCCCCTTGCTTAAAGTCTTTAAACCACTCCCCACCCACGTGCCCTTAAATCCTTCTGTCTGTAATGCCATGGCCTCAGTAATGTCGACCTCTCCTTTTCTCTCCAACTTCCCATTCCCACCTCTCACTCTGCCCAGCAGCAGCATTGAGCCGCATGCAGTTTCTAGAACACACATGCTCTCCTGACCTCCTGGCCTTAGCACAGGTGGCTCCCTTTCCTGGAGTGTGCTTCTCCTTTTTGTCCCTAGCTACTTTCCCATGGGTCTTAGAGATGCTGCTTTCTCTAGGAAACACTTCCTTATACACAAGAATGGGTTGGCTCTCCCTACTATGAGTCCCGTTGCACCCCATGACAGCACTCACTACTTTGTGCCATAATTGTCTGTTCGTGTATCTGTCTTCCCCACTAGGTGTGAGCACTTTGAAGGCAGGCGCTGTGTCTTCACCAGTTTCTAATAGAGGGTCTGGCATGTGGTAGGGTCTCAATCAACATCTGTGCAATTGAACTTGGGTACCAATAGTGCCTCTGGGAAGCGGACTGCCTACCCCGATAACAACCTGCCATTGGTTCTTTGTCAACAACATGCTCTACCCTGGATCTTAGACTTCACCTTAGATCCAGGTTGATGACTCTGCACCTCTCTAAACCCCATTACCTGACCCGCCAGATTTCTAGCCTGTCTTCTGACTCAGGGGACCGAGTGCGGCTCCCTGACATGACCACCCCTAGACCTCAGTCAGTATCTGAGGAATTGAATCATATTGGTACCCACAGAGCCCTTGGGAAGTGGCTTTCCTCCCCCAAACCTCTGCCTTCTTTTTCCGACCCCCTGACAACCACCAGATACTGATAAAGTGAACCATGGTGTCTGGTTCCCTTAACCACCCCCACCCCATCTGTTTGTCTAGACCTCGTCCAAAAGAAATCTGATATGCAAGCCATAGAGGTCATTTTTGATTTTCTAGTAGTCACATTTTTTTAAAAAAAACAAAGAAACAAATAGGTGAAATTAATTTTAATATTAATAACATAGTTTATTTAACCTAGTTATCCAAAATGTTATCATTTCAACTTGCAACCAATATTTTAAAAAATTATTGCAGACACATTTTACATTCTTGTTTTTATACTAAGCCTTCAAAATGCAGTCTGTATTTTATACTTACAGCACATCTCAGTTTAGACTAGCCTCATGTCAAGTGCTTACTTAATGGACACTTGTGGTCAGTGGATACTGTATTGAATAGCACATGACTTGAGACTAGGTATTAATATTAATAATAATAGCTAATACTTACTGTGTACTTAGAACATGCCCAGCACTCTCACAGCAATCTCATAAGCTAAGGACTGTTATTAATCCCATATTATAAATGAGAAACAGTCTCACAGATTAAGCACCTGCCCTAGGAGACCCAACCTGTTGAGGGGCAGAGCCAAAGCTAGAAGCAGACAGGCATGTCTCTGGGCTCAGGCATTTATCACTACTGTGATACTGCTTCCTAACCTATGGGACTGCTCATACACTTACGGAATTCGCCACACATTGAAAATACATGTGAGGGCTAAAAATCTTATGGATAACATAGCCAAAAAGTTTTGATGGGTAAATTCATGTTTTGAAAGTCATCAGAGAGGATAACAACATCCTTCCAGAAAATACCTCCCAGTACCACGGCCAAAGAACAGTACTGGGTTGAACAAATGAGAAGCTCAACAAAGGGTAATATTTATTATGTTCTCAAGCTTTGAAAGCTTCAAAGAGGATTCATTTAGAAAAAGATAGTTTTCAACAGATGTGGCAGGCAATTAAAATCAAGCCGGTTTCCTCCTTGGTCCCTTCATTCAACAAACCCTATGCCTCTGGAGCCAGTGCTCTTAGCCCTGCACACGGAGGGGGCTGTTGGCTGCTTTCTCACGTGCTGTTTTCAGAGCCTGCTCCATGAGGAACATCAATGGCTTCCTTCTCTTGTCCTTGCTAACTAAGTGGAACACCCTCCTAGCAAACAAGAAGGGGAGATTTGCTACCACCTTCAGCATTTAGAGAAAATATCATCTCCCAGGAATAGCCCTGGATAATTAAGCTTTTATTTTTGGTATGATTTATTTTCTGGGAAATATTTACTTCTTTAATCTTTGGACTTTACATATAAAATGTAGAATTTTTATTCCAGTTAGGATTAAGTCCTATGGTAACAGAAAATCAAGCAGTGACTTACACAAGTTAAAGGTTTATTTCTCTCTCCCATGAACCTAGGCAATCCATGGTGCCCCAGGGTTACTGGGGCTCAGATTTCTTTTATTTTGTATTAATAACTCCATCATCCTTCACACATGGCTTCTGCCACCTGGTTCTGAATGGCTGCTGGAGATCCACTAATCTCATCACATCCCATCCACAAGGAAACAAGAGAAGGCAAAGAGGCAATAGCACTCTTCTTTTAAGGACTCTTTTCAGAAACATGTACCGTATTGTCCAGAAGGCCACTTCAGAAGACTGAGGGCCTCAGCTCTTTGCTGGCTGTTGGCTGGAGGTCACACACGGTTTCCTGTTACATGGGACTTCGCAACATGGCAGCTTGTTTTGTGAAAACAAGATCCAACAAGAGCAGGAGAGACACCCAAGCCTCAAGGGAGAATGAGAAATGTAGTCTTTGCTCTCAGTGTCTGAGGCAGCCACGAGGTTATGCCTCTCAAATCTCTGCCTGCAGGGACCGTACCTGTCTGAGGCCACCCGCTGCTGCGCTCTGAAATCCACCACAACATCTGCGGTGGGGCCGCACGTCCCATGGGCTGTTCCCAGCTAATGGCTGAGTGTGTAAGGCCTACTAGGGCAGGCGCATTTCTGGGGATCATAAAACTTCTCTCATGGGAGAGGTTGGCTCGAGGATCACATTCACTGTCTGTTGCTGCATAACAAACTACCCCAAGACTTAATGTCGGGTGTGGGACCAGAGGTCAGGTCCACGTTCCCTGATGCTTGGATCCCAGTACCGAAGAACGGTTGCTGGTACCAGGTTGATGGAGCAAATGGGCAGATCAAGCAGACACAAGCAAAGTGCCAAAGTGTGTTAAAGCACATTCCTGAGAAGGAACGGGTCAACCCCTGAGTGTGGAGGAGACCCTGAGTCTAACAAGATTTCCCCTTGTATGCCGATTCCCTAATTTTGTGCTAAGTGGGGGGTGGAATATTCATGGTTTTTCTTGGAAAGTGGTGGGAAATTCCTGGAACTGGGAACCCTCCCCATTTTTAACTTTATAAGGCAATTTCATTTCAGGACACTGTTACCTCAGCTGTGTGTGTGCTCCAAAGACCCTCTTTCTCGGCCTTGCTCATGTCTCCATTTTGTGGGCTTTTCTGCCTTGGAGACCCCCTATCATAGACCTAACATCTGTGCTTTCTTGGAGGCCCCTCCCTTCTAGTCAATCTGTTCATCTTATTGTAGACAAAGCAACTCCTGGTGTCATCTGCTCCTCAGTGGACACCCCTAGACCAAGCGTCTGTTCCCCTTCCTCTTGGTTCCCGCCTACCATTAGTGGCTTAAAACCTCACACATTTATCATTCCACATTTCTGTGGGTCAGGAATCCAGGCACAAATTAGCTGAGTCCTCTGCTGCCAAGTCTCTCATGAGGCTGCCACCAAGGTGTCGCCAGGCTGGGTCTCATCTGAGGCCTGACTAGGGAAGGATCTGCTTCCAAGCTCACCTGACGGTTGTGATCAGGACTCAGCTCCTCATGGGCTGTTGGACTGGGGGCCTCAGTTCTTTCTTGGATATTGGCTGGAGGTCACACAGTTTCTCGTGGACTGAGACTCTCCAACCTAGCAGCTTGCCTCACGAAAACAAGATTCAGTGAGAGAGATAGTCTAGCAAGATGGCATCACGGAAGTGACATGCCATCACTTTTGTCACATTCTATTCAGCAGAAGCCAGTCACTAGGCCTAGCCCACCCTCCAAGGGAAGGGATTACACAAGGGCATGGCAACCAGGAGGAGGGATTGCTGGGGGTTATCTTTGAAATTTGCCCATCGCAAGGATCCCAACAGCCTTGCCAAACTTCCCTTAGAGCTACTCTGTAGCCCCAGATGCTGCCATTCAGCATCCTTTCCCCCTCCCTTCCCTCTCTCCTGTACCTGGGCTCAGACCTGCACTGCGGTCTGGTCGCCTCTCAGCCTTCCTCCGGCTCCCTCCCCAACCTGTGCAACAGAGTTTCCACCTAATAAAGTCTTTGTATATTTTTTCATGGTGATTCGTTTATTCACGTTTTATTCTCATTACACTGGGCTGGGGCGCGCACCAGTGTGTAGATTATGCGATTCTGTTGCTTTCAAGCAAAAATGGGATCCAGGTTCTGGTTGTCTCCAGGTTCAGGATCTGGATCACAATTAGCAGAGGGCAACCACTGCTGCTGTGGGGGCGGGGGTGGCTGGAGGCTGCTGGGAGAAAAGCAGGAAACAGGCATAGAGCTAACCAAGCAGGGTTCACGCTCCAGGGCTCCCGTCTTGAGTGCCCAAGGATCCCGCGTGTGGCTCTTGGGTAGAGGAGCCCCTCAAAGTAAACGGGGATGGCACAGGCCCGGGGCTGCAGCTCAAGAGTTGGAAAGATGGCCACATGTGCAAGGGAGGACCTACAAAGGCGCTGTCCTTCCATCTGCCTCCCAGAACAAGAACAAGGCCAGCGTCGCTCCCGGCCTCCTGATGGGCCCAGTAAAATCCCACAGACGCGCCACCAGCTGGAGACACTCTTGCCAGCTCGATCCACACCTCTCTGTTTGAGAAGCTGGGCAATTGCTTTGGACCATTCAAGATTCTTCTTCCTCAACTCTTACAATTCAAGAGGTCTCCATTCTCTTAGGAAGCTCTGTATCTCCACGTCACTCCAAGGGCCAATTAACTGTTCTGATGGTTTCTCTGGTTTCTTGGTTTCTTCTTCCTTCTTGACTCCTGAAGGTTTCTAGTAATTTCAGTCTGAAGTCTCACTTTGTCCATTTTCACTCACTGCCACTGTGGGACCTAACCCGGGGTCTCCAGAGACTAGTACTTACCTGCCTCAGGGGGACCCAGGAGAGGCAGGAGGTGTGTTTGTTCGCTCCTCTCTGCTTCTGGCGGCCCCTTCCTGTGTATTTAATCCCCTCTCGGCATCTGCTTCTCAGAGGACCCAGACCAACACTGGCCATGCGGCCAGCCAGCATGTGGGAGAGGGGACGGAGGGGAGAGAGCTCCGGGAGTCTCTGTCAGGACACTTAACATAGTCCAACAGCATCCCCTGTGGATCTCAGCACTTTTTATATTACAGATAACATACAACCTCCTCCAAAAGTATAATTTAAATAACCGAAGAAGCCTATCTCTATCTCTGTGTATGTGTATTGTAGTATGCTACAGTAATCCTTTATCTAACTTAGAATTTACATTTCCAAAGGCTAAGGGCCTATGCATAAAACCAATATGAAATAATGAAGAGGACAGATATCAAATCCTACATTTTTTTACTGCATAATTTAAAGACATGCTTTAGATCCAATAATTTTTATATTGCAATTTTCCCTTTAATCCTTTAATTTTGCACTGATTTTCCAAAATAATGGGTAGATTTCCCTAATATACTAAGAAGTCAGCCTTAGAGAGTGGGCATGGGTCTTAGAAACTCAGAGAAGGGCTTAACACTGACTTTGGACAACACTAGCCCTGAGTGAGATGGTATAGTAAATCGCCCTGATGAATTATTTTCCCTATTGCCTGAGATGACAAAAGTCCACTATGATTTTATTCCTCATTCTTGTGTCTGTTTTATCTTCACAGTTAATACTAAATATACCAATACATACTCCAGCTTAAAAAGTAACACTTTTCATTTCCCTTTTGCACCACAACGAACTTGTGGGAAGAGGGAGGTGGAAGAGTTGAGTAAGTTCCTTAACACGGTTGGCCCTGGAGGCCCGTGCTGTGTAGTTCACAAGTACAGCCAGGAGGTGGCGGTAGTGACCAACGACAAAATCCTCCCGCTCTGCCTCTATCGGCTCCTCACTGTCCTGCGGACGCTTCCTGGATCTAATCTGATGCCTTTGAAAGCGATTTCCTTCTTTCAAAAACATCAGGCCCAAACAGAAACTAACCTCATCCTGCAGATAAAGAATGTTTGTGCCTTACAAGTTGTCACACTCTCCCAGTGACAGCCAGACCTTCCATAAATATTTTCCCAGCAGCAAAACGCAGCTGCAGGATTGAGGCAGCGGGGAGGCCAAGTCCCCTGTGAAGCCCAGGCCCCAGCAGACTTCCTTCGGGCGGGGAAGGTGTGCAAAGGGGAATGGCGAGGCGAGCCACCGTGGGCTGGTCCCAGCTCCGGGAGGCTGAGTGAGCTGACGGACGCTGCGGGAAGTAACGGAGCTGCACCCTGTGCTGTGTAGACCGAGAGTGCTGCACCCTGTGCTGTGTAGACCGAGAGTGGTGTTCCCAAGTCCTGACCACTCCCACCTGACGCTTTCCCGCAGCAGCACCCAGCTGTCTGTCTCAGGCAGACGCATGTCGGAGCGTCTTTCCTGGGAGGTGTTTAATTAAAACGGCATGATTGCCATCTTTGAAACTTCGGGGCGCTGGTGTGCCTGCTCAGACCCTGAAGGGTCCCAAAGGACAGGGGAAGCCCCAGTGGGGAGCCCAGACCTCACCCAGAAGGCAGCAGTACCACCGAAAGCTGCAAGGCAGGGAGTAGCACGGCTCAAGGAGTTTAGAAGTGGCCAAGAAAATAGGCTGTGGGAAGGCAGGAAGTTGAGTAGGGTTTCTGTCTCTGAGTCTCCTTGTGAATTTCAGAGAGTGCATCCTGAATGCTGAGGACAAGTCCAGACGCGGACTCTTGGTCTCCTTCTCTACTGCAAAAGCCCCCTGCGATCTTCGGGGAAGCAGCCCTCTCCACGTGATGCCCAGCAGGACGGCAGGTGGCAGAACATCTCACGAGCTGCAGTCTGGGAGGGACTGGCCTCAGGATGGGAAGAGGCGAGTGAGCCGTCCAGCCTCCCTCTTCTCTTGCATTCAGTGGGACGACAGTCCTACCTCGCGGCCATGTGAGAATTAAAGGAGGTCATATATGTAAGTCACTGGCCAATGGTAAGTGCTCAGCAAACAGTAGTTGCTATAGGCAGACACCTGGCCTGCCCACCAGTCCATAAACACACGTGTTTGTGCGTGCGCACATACACACGCGCACACAGAAGGTCCCTCCTCCCTCTCACACACGGCAGGTCTGCTGGGAGTCACTTCTGTGCTTCAGCCAAAATGTCCTGGAGGTTTTCCTTTTATCGTCTGCATGAAAATGCTTTCGAGGGTCCCCACTGGGGTTTCAGCCCTCTCAGACTCTGCACCCCTGGGGGTGGCCCTGACTGTGGCCACCGTCCCAGGCTCCCTGGAGCAGACCTATCAGAGCTCTGCTCTTATTGTGGCCAGAGTCACCTGCTGATTTCGATAAGTCACTGGAAGTGTTTGTTTCTATGGCATCAGACACCTGAGACTCAGCTGAGGCTGCGTAGCGCGTGTTTGAACTACAGGGAAGGGCAGGTCAGTCCTGCCAGGGTTAGAAAGCAGGTGGGAGCTCACAGAAACCACACAATGAAAAGCCACTGCTGATAAACACCGATTTCACACCTGTTAACCACGGAGAATGGGCTTGCACCAGCCCCGGGTGCCTCTCGCAAGGGAACTAGGTGTGCCACCTCCGCCTGGCGTGCGCCCCGCCCCGCCGTGCCCTGCGGTCTCATGGGAACTCGTGCTGTTTACAGGCGCCAAGCCGGAGTTCATCAGCGTTCGCTCAGACCTGTTCCAGATGACTTCTCACGCCCAAGAAGGCAGGGACAGCATGGTGCAGCCTTCCCAGGAGAAGCTTCCAAGGTTCTAAAACAGTCTTACAGCAGGAAGGAGTTCGCTGCCAGGCCCGAACTGCATTCCTTTAACAAAACCTGTGCAGGCCCCGGCCTACAGCGGACTGTGCTCCAAACACCGGTTTGGAATCTGTTTTCCCAACCAGTGAGGCTTGGGGTGGGTGTGTTTCCGGAACTCCCACCGCCAGCCTCCTGCAGGGGCGGGGAGCCAGGGAAAGCCTGGCACGTCTGGGGGACTGCACAGAGTTCAGGGGGCTGGAGAATTGGCCAGGAGAGCCAGGCAATGGAGAGAGAAGAGACTGGAGGTTCGCAGAAGCCCATCGTATGGTGAAGAGATTTTAGAGGCCACTTTAGGGAGTTTAGGCTGTGGTCGCCCTGAGGATAATGGGGTGCCATTTAAAGGTTTTAAATAAAGAGCCCCCTGATCAGAGAGGCTGAAACCCTTCTCCCCTCAAGGCATTGCTCTTTTTAGGTGGGAGCTATGTTTAATGCAGGGGTTCATAAATTAGGACCTGTCTGCGTTCTGCTTTCTTAGAAATGAAATTTCCTCTGAGCCTAGAAACTGCTATCATTGCAGACAGGATGGCCGCAAGGCAGTGGCCATACTCAAAAAAAGGATGTAAAATGGGGAAAAAAAATGAATCTATCACGTGGGATGCTTGCTATCTGAAAAAGTGTGACAAAAAACAAAGTCTGCTGCCCTTCGGGCCAGAGTATATTGTTTTCTCTTTATCCCCAGATATGAACTGCCTGAAACTAGAGGCTTGTGGGAAGTAATTTAAGGTTAAATTTTTAATGATATAATAGTGTTTTTCTAAATGCAAAGATAGTATAAATAAATACACCTGCAGCACCAATGAGAGGGTTAAAATTGTATATTTAACTATATTAATAAATAAAGCCATGTGGCAAACCAAGGGAACTAGAGCAAGCACAGATTCCTAATCATGAGTCAGTCGGTTGGAGCAAATGGGTGAAGCTTTTGAACTGAAATATTTTATAAAAGCTGCACCAACTTTGCACAAACAGTTTTTTGTTCTCTAGAGTGCACATTTTATAATGCAAGCATTTAATTGTGCTCACCTTTCGTTTATTTTATTTCTGCTTTAGACACATGCCAGGCTTAAAAAAACTTTAACCAAAAATATATCTAGAAACATAGCATTTCAGTTTTGGAACTTCCCCTCTTGACAGCAAGAGAGCTTCTTAGCTAAATTGCAAAATCATTGGCAGGCTTCCGTGAGATTTCAGAAATAGTTTAATGGCAAGATGGCTCGCATATTTTTCCATGAATACATTGGAAACAGACTGATGACTATTGAAACATAAAACATAACTACTACCATATTTCATGGAATCTACAACTGCATCAGTGTGAGATGCACTGTTATTTAATAAAGGACTCAGAAAGGAAAAACACTGACACGGAACTATATCTGTCACAGTACTTTCTTATCACTTAGGATTTTTTAACATATTAGAAGAGCTCCTTTAGGCCTATTTGGGTTTGTTGTTGTTGTTTTGAAACAGGGTTTCCCTCTGTCGCCCAGGCTAGAGTGCAGTGGTATCATCATAGCTCGCTGTAGCCTCCAACTCCTGGGCTCAAGTGGTCCTTCTGTCTCAGCCTCCTGAGTAGCTGGGACTACAGGTACATGCCGCCAAGCCCAGCTAATTTTTCTATTTTTTGTAGAAACAGGGTTTCACTCTTGCTCAGGCTGGTCTTGAATTCCTGACCTCAAGCAATCCTCCTACCTCAGTCTCCCAAGGTTAGGCCTACTTGGACTTAGAATTTATTAGTCATATATCATTCTTCTGCATAAGCTAAAATGGAAAGATAGGTGAGTAAATGAGTTAAGGTATGCATAAGATTTCTTCACAGCCAACAGTGGGTGCAGGGCACAGAGATTTCAGAGTAAAGCATAAGAAAGCATTCTCCTTAGAATTGATGAAACACCGTCACTGGAATTTAACATGTAGTTTTGTTTTCTTTCATTTTCACTTCTCCTCCTACCCCCAACCAGACATATTTATACACATATATGTCCGAAGATAACTTTTAGGGAAGGAGGAAAATCTGACATTCACAATAAAAAGTAGGAAAAAACACATTAAAAAAAACCCTGGCAAACCTGTAATTAAGGGTCACTGTGGCAGTCTACCCTCCAGAAAGTCTCCACCGGTGCACGGTGTGCGTTGGCGGTGCCGGGAGCTAGAAGGAGCATGCACAAGGTAAGAAGCCTGGGAGGCTCAGGCCTTGGGGCCAGGCGCAGCTGGGTTTGGATGATGGTTTTCTCATTTAACTTGCCTGTGATGCTCATGTTCCCTCACGTCTCTAAGGCCCAGGGTGCTCATCCGAGAAAAGGAAGATTGTAGTACACGTCTCACAGAGTTGTCATAAGGAGTAAATAGAGTGCCAAATGGAAGCACCGTTAATAAGTGCCAAATATTTTGGGGTTACCCCACATGCCCAATCCTCAATAAAGAACCCCAGGCATCACCCCAAAGGCTGAAACTAAATCAGAACCACTCCAAGAAAAAAAAATAACCAAACAAAATTAAAGCATACTTTTGACTGTATTTCACTGAGATTCATGAATGGCGACAAATTCTCTTAAAAGTCATTATTTTTCCCAGCATGAGCAAGAGTGAGACCCTGTCTCTATGAAAAACAGAAGAATTAGTGGGGTGTTGGTGACTCACACCTGTAGTCCCAGCTACTCAGGAGGCTGAGGCAGGAGGATCACTCAAGCCCAGGAGTTGGAGGTTGCAGTGAGCTATGATGGTGCCACTGCACTCTAGCTGGGGTGACAGAGTGAGACTCTCTCAAAAAAAAATAAAATAAAATAAAATCATAGTTTTCCACCAACACATAAAAAAAATACCAGCTCAAACATTGGGGACAAGTTTTTTGGCACTGTGCTACAAATAGTGATCTTTCAAAGAATAGTATGTTAACATGTCCCAAGTCTGTAGAGAAATGAGTTCAGTCATGCCTGTTGGTGTTCTTGGATGGAATCAGACTTTTCTGTGGCAGTGGCAAGTTCTTTCCCGGGCAGGCAGCTGGTGATGACAGGGCCCGGCTCACTCAGAGTGGCCCCTCTCCCCTCCCTTTCTGCAGGCACGATGGCTGCAGCCGTCCCCTGCCTGCACCCACACAGAAGGACCCTGCGCAGGACATGCACATGCAAACCTCTGCCTTCCAGGAAACTTCCTACCTAGGGCTGGTTCCAGGGTAAGGTGAGGCTCTGCCACGGTGGGTGGGAAGCCCAAAATAGAATGTCAAACTCAGCGATGACTTTGTTTTATGGCTTTGGGGGATCAAAGTAATCATTTTGCCTTGGTTTCCCATCTCTAGAATGGGAGTAACAGGCTCATCTTCTCTAGACGTGCGTTACAAGGATTCAGAATTTGGGAGATGTGGCTGTTTCGTGTGCTCTAATGGATGGAACAGAGAATACTAAATACCACCCTGGCATAACTGTGGGTGAATGTCCAGCCTGACCCTTTAGTAGACCATATTCCTAGAAGTCTGGTTTCCATCACTACTCAAAGCCTTTATAGATGTAGTAGATAATTAACTCATACTCTCTCTCGCTCCCTCTCTGTCTCCTGTTTTTGGTCTGTGCAGGTTTATTTTCCTCTACTGTGGTAACAGCACCTCTTCCGCTTGGGCATCTGCTCCTTGTCTACTCTCCCCACAACACCCCATTTCATCCCTCTCCTAATTTGGGGCCTCAGGCAGAGACCTAGTACTCAGGCCCACCTAGTTATAATATCCCCTCTCCCTTAGCCTGGGTTCCCCGAAGCAAAGCCTTGCACGCAGGAGGCTTGCTTGGGAAGAAGGTACAGGGAGCAGGAGTGAGAGGAGGGAAAGCCAATGCATGGATGTTTACTTAGTTGGCCACCAAGGTGGGTGTCTGCAGAAAGGTCTTGCCAAGGCTGTCAGGGCAGCCTATAGAGTCCACCTTAGAGTCATCTGCCCAGGAAGCAAAAGGCAGAGACATTTTATCCATTGGTTCTGCCCCCAGTGGTCCTTATTTCCAGGCTGAGCAGATATGAGTGTTGGGCGGCTCCTGCCGGTGTCGCCACCGGGGTTTAGAAAAGCTGCCACAGGAAGCTGGAAGCAGCCCAGGCAGAGGTGAGGCACACTCTGCACAAAGTGGGAGAAGGTGCAGCTAAGACGAGGAATGAGTCTAAGAAAACGCAAGTCAGGCGCAAAAGCTGTCTAGTGCACAATCCCCGGGTTTTTGTTCAATTCATCTCCTTTTTTACCCATGCTGTTCCAAGTTGGGATTTTTTCATGTGCAACCCGAAGAATCCTGGTGGATGGGGTGTCCATGTGGCCCCCAGGCAGCCCTGCAGAGTAAGAACATCAGGAAAGGAGGCCCCAGGCCTGCTGGGAGGACTATTTTGCAACTGACAATGAACAAGGAGCCCTTCTTAAACTTGAGTTTTGAAGCTAAGAGTTTGAACAACTAACAATCATGATCTGATTTCTATAAACATATTTAGATATTTATAGGACACCCCAGGACATGCCAGGACACCCCAAACAAAATTTTAATAGGTGTATTTATCTATATTTTACAAAAATGATGCCACTGTTTCCTACTATCTGTTTGCCAGCCACTTCAACATTTTATCTTGAGTATGATCCATGGACTACCACTTCAATGATTTATTTAAAAAGTCAAAAAATTTGGCAAATATAGTGCATTACCACATTTCCTTGGTACTAACACTCAACTTTTCCCTCTTCTGTAACATTTCTAAAATCAGAATTCATCTTAAAATTTGTGTGCAGCGTTTCCTTACTACCTGTCATGGGCTGAATTGTGCCCCACCCCCCAAATTCCTGTTGAAGTCCTAATCCCCGGTACCTGGGAATGTGACTACATTTGCAGACAGGGTCTTTAAAGAGGTGTTAAGTGTAAATGAAGTTGGGCCCTAATCTGATCTGGCTAATGTCCGTCTATGAAGAGGAAATTTGGACAGAGAAACACCAGGGAAAGCCATGGAAGGACACAGCAAAAAGGTGGCCATTGCCAAGCCAAGGAGACAGGCCTCAGGAGAAGCCAACCCGTCTTACACCTGCATCTGGGATTTCCAGCCTTCAGAACGATGAGACAACACATTTCTGTGGTTTAAGTCACCCAGTCTGCGGTATTTGTTATACCAGCCCCAACAAAGTCACTTCCTCTAAAGCTGCTGTTAACCTCATGACACTTTTCACATTATAGCAGTTTAGAGTCCAGGAAACATGATGCATCCTGGGAGATTCCCAATGCACATTAACATATTACATTATCTTAGAAGGGCTGCGACTTTCTTCACTCCAAGCCTGTTCCCCGTGTTTAATCGCCACCCAGGAAAACGCTGCGAGTGACACCGCGGGGAGATCTGTGGGATCACTGGAGAAGCAGGTCTCCCTCGGATACCTTCTGAGCAACTGATCCAAGAAGACCGGGAATGCCCTTCCTAGGAGGAGTAAAACTCCTTCACATGTGGACAATCTGATACCATCAACATGAACGTCCATGAATTGAAAGTCAAGAATAATGAAAAACGTAGTGCTAACGCATGCCCTTCTGTCCAGCCACGCCGCACCGCGGGACACTCAGGCGGTCCTCGCCTGCATTACCCAAGAGTGTGTGCTTCCGTTACCTGGGCTCCATTACGCCTGGTAAGTGACGTCAACAGCACGGCTCCAATTTCAGTCACCACTCCACACTAACAGCGAGTGATTGCAGGAGGAAAGACTCTGCAGCCTGGTCCCCAGCCCACGCGTCACTGTGTAAATGGCAGACACGTGTCCTGACCGGTGACCAGCCCGGTCACTCCCTACGAGTCTGTGGGTGACCGGTCACCGTGCACCTCTTATCAGCGCATGCACAGACAGCAGAGCGTATGGCTGTGCTGCTCCTTGGCTGTCAGCGATAAGCCCATGTGACATTTTACAGAAATGAATACTCAAAAGACGAAACTAGCCCACAAAGATGAAACAAAAAGTGATACCATCGGAAGCGAAAGTTAGGTCAGATGGAAATGGAGTTAGGGGAGGGCGGCTGAGTGTGGGAGCGCGGGCGCTGCCGTCTCTGGAGAGGTTATACATGTGCGGCCAGGGGGGCTTGGGGTGAAGACGCTGGCAAAAAAATTGATATGAAAGGAACTCTTGGAGATACTTCACGGCATTGAAAGTGCAAAGGATAAAATGTCAGAAGCTCGCCCAAATGTAGAAAGGAATGTGACAATTCCCCAAGGCATAATAGAAAAGATGCTTGGTCCATATTGTGAGTTTTACAATAAGGAGAAGGCCTATTTCTCAATATTTCCAATGTCTTAAATTATAGCACACTAAATAAATATTTAGTTTTGCTATTTTTTAATTTCCTTATACATGTAAAGCAAATAATAAGAGAGTTCTTAACGTTTTGACAAAAATTTTGAAGGTCATGAAGCAATCATAACTTTCCTCATTGCTTCTTCAGATTGCTTTGCACAGCGTCAGCCCGCACGGCCTGTCTGCAGCCCGGCACCGCCCTGCAGAGCAAGACTGTTTGCAACGCTGTGAGGTTATAAAGCAAATTCCCATCTTCCTGTTCGGAATCGTTTGACAAACATTACTGAACCTGCCACGACAGAGTGTATAAAGGATGTAAATAATAAGGTTACATGGACCTTGTCCTCACGGAGCTCACAGCTGAGGAAAAGATGGCAAGTATGTGATAACAACAGTTAGTGCTGGCTTTGCTTGGTGGCTTCTTATGTGGCTGGCTCCTTTCTTCGGAGCCTCGCCTCCCAGCAGCCTCAGCTCGGTGGTGCTCTGGAGGAGGAGCCGAGAGACCAGTGGTGGCTCCTGGGCCTTCACCCTCTGAGCTTGGTTTCTGCTTATGCCCAGTGCCATGTGCTTGTGCGTCAAGATAGGCCAGTCAAGCAGTGTCCATTTTCCTTCCCACACTTCCCAGCCCCCCTAGCAGGGACAGGACGATGCGGGCTGTGAGGTGGCACTCCACACGCGGTCTCCAGTCATGAAGACAAGGCAGGAAGAGAGCCAGCGTTTGCGACCACCACTGCTTTTTCATCATCGCGTGAGATGCCGTCGTACAGGGATTCTCCTAACATGATGTACTCCTCATCTTTTCCCAGTTTATCTAATTGCATGAAAGTTCATTTCAGGGAAGTGAGTTGCTGCAAAGAGTTGCATTAGGCCTCAGAAAACTCCTTGCGCATAAAAACTATAAATGAGCCATCGGAAGTACCTTTGCATTCAGAAGGTCATCACTGTTAATATGCCGTGTCCGTGTTGGGTCACTGTGCCCACAGGCAGTCTCTCCAGGCCTGGGCTATTTAGCTTTCTCTCCAGCTGTACTATTAGGTATTTTGTCTTTGGTCACAGGCAAAAATATTACACATATATACACATATATATGGCTATATATGTATAAATGTGGGGTATGTGTGGCTATGGATATGGGTAGACATCAGTATGAATATTGTATTAGTTCCTAGGGCTGCCATAACAAAATACCACAGACTAGAGGCTTAAGCCACAGGAATTTGTTTATTTCCTCACAGTTCCGAAGGCTGGAAGTCCAAGATCCAGGTGCCGGCAAGGTTGGTTTCTTGTAAGGCCTCCCTCTTTGCCCAGTAGATGGTGTCTCCTCCCTGTGTCCTCACCTGGTCCTGCCTCTGTGTCTCTGTGTCCTCATCTCCTCTTCCTAGAAGGACACCAGTCAGACGGGATTAGGGCCACCCTGTTGACCTCATGTTATGTTAATTATCCTCACAAAGGTCCTGTCTCCAAATACAGTCACAGTCTGAGGTAGGAGGAGGCTAGGGCTTCAAAACATGAATTTTGAGAGTACACAGTTCAGCCCACAACAGAAGTAGAGACAGACACATAGGTCGATAATAGATAGATAGATACCCAACAAATGAGAGTGTCCAGATGGATTTTAGAGGTAATAATTTTTCACTTAATCATGATCCCTCATCTCATCACCTCTTAGTCTCGATTTTCACTGCTAAGAGATGATGTTCCTCACCATATCTTATGCCCAAATCCCTCTCCTGCAGGCCAGACCCACGTTTACAGTGACAGTGACAGTAACTGGACATTTTCTGCCAAGTCTTCTTCAGCACGTTCAGATATATCCTTATCCAGGGACCTTTCCGCTTCCATTCCAGGCCCTGCCCCCCGCCACACCTCACCCTCCTGCTAGGAGCCCCCGTCTGCCGGGACCCCTGGTCCAGTCCGTGGCGAGTCACAGACCTCTGAAATGCTGTCTGCTCCGTGGCATTCCTACAGGTCCCACCGCAGCTCCACCCAACGGAGGGCTCCAACAGCGGCCCCCGCACCTCCCACCCCGGGCTCCCTCCACGCTGGCAGCCCGCACCTGGCACTCCCTGGCACACACACCTTCCATTGTCCCCACCTTCCATTAAATGCAAGTTTCTCACCCTGCAGTTCCGAGTCCTCTACAATTGGTCCTCCCGCCCTGACAACTGTGCCTGCCCCAGAGCACTACAAGCTGGCCAAGAGCCTCCAGCTCCTTCCACCACACTGCTGCTGCTGCAGGAAGTGAAAGTCCTTCCCAGGTTTCTTCATTCCTGATGCTGGTAGAGGTTGCTGGCCCAGCAGGGGTGGTGCAGACTTTCTTTTTATTCCCCTATATTTGCCTTCTTCTCCCTCCTTCCTTTCCTTCTTTTCCCTTTCTACACACACACACACACACACACACACACACACACCACATTTGTTCCTCTTCCAATACAGAAGAGCATTTATCTGAAATAATCAACAAAAATCAAGGATGTGAAGACATCATACAATGAGCAAAGGGTAGAAAGAGAACATAGGAAAATATGCAAATCCCAAATTCTAACCATGTAGCCATCACGGGCTCTGACAGCCTAGTTTCTACCCCTGCAGAAACTGGGCAAACCCTGGGCTATAGTCTCCAGCACACAAATTCTTCCTCAGAAGGAGTGATCAGGGCTAGGAAAAGAGATTTTCCTGGGGATATCAAAGGCAAGTAGGATTCTTTCTCCAGATCAACAGGCATTAGAGACAGAAGGCACACTCAGTATGCCCTAAGAATACAAGAATGCACTTTCCTTGACACCAAAGAGTTAAACAGAGAAATGTGTTTGTGGACAGTTATTAGAGGAAAGGAGAAAGGGAAGAGAAGGTGACCCATTTCCTCCCTGGGTCAAAAAGAAGAAAGAACTTAAATAAAACAATAAGATGCTGTCACTATCAGACAGCGTATGTGTGTCGGCTGGTAAGCTATTAGTACACAGCCCAGCCTGCAGCTTTGCTGACTATGGAAGTGCTTCCAGCCTTTTGGCAACACCACTTGCATGACACTGCTGAAAACATCAGTGGGAAACGTGTGTGCATGAGTGTGCTTGTGCATACACGTGCATGCGCACAACCCACCCACAGCCCCGCCCGCTCCGTTCTGCACACACGCACATCCACTGTCCTCCCTCCTGTCTTCATAATGGTGACCACGGCCTCCACCCTTTACTTCCCTAAAGCAAACATTGGCAAAGAACCCAAGGAAATGAATGTCTTCCCAGCAAACCAAAGTTTTGCTATTCACTGTTTGGATAATAGCGTCCTAATAGAATGCCTGGAAATTACAGAATACGCTTGTTAAACATAGCTGCCAGTTCATAAGCCCTTGGAATACCTCAGGACTCCAGGCAGAAAGTTTTCTGGGGACAGAGGCCCAGGCTGATGTCTGGGTCCTGCTTGAGAATGAGACTGTACCTTGGAGAACACTTGCTACACTGCACTGAGAATGTTTCAGGGGCTGAATCAGTCCCCTGGGGAAAATGCTATCTGAATCTGTGCCTTGGGTGTGGGAATGGGAGCGGCACGTATTTGCCCTGCTTGACGGAGTGTGCTTAGGCATTGTCTCGTAAACCCTCCTCACTTCCTGCACGGTAAGTATCCATCCGCATTTCGCCATGTTATGAACACTCCAGTCACAGTGGAGCAGGAGCCACCCTAATGACCTCATCTTCACTTCACTGGTTAACTCTGGGAAGACTGCATTTCTAAATAAGGTCACATTCTGAGCTACCGGGGTTAGGACTTCAATAGATCTTTCTAGTACACAATTCAACCTACAACAATAGTCTTTATTCAAAGGAACCTATGGACATTTATTCAGGTGACAGATCACTGGAGAAAGGGAGAGACCCATACAGTCCAAGGATTGCTGGACACGGCCTGAGTTGACATTGACACTTGGGTACCCACAGTGTTATCACAGCCCCCTATTCACATGGGGGCCCCCGAGGCCAGGCACTAAATAGAGTCCTTGCTAATGTCTAACTCACAGTTGTTCTGCTGGGGCCACTGACTTGCTATGGACATTGCTGTTTGCCGATTGTACAGTTAGACTTGGTACGCTTGGTAGTTAGGTTAGCTGCAACACTTGGCCTCTGGCCCTGGGGTCAGATCTGTCATGGTGGAGGGCACCAAATAGAAAACTCAGAAAATACCCCTATCATCCAAGTTTGTAAATCAAAAACAATATTGTATGCTGAAGGGAATAGCAAAAATTTGTACCACCATTAAAGACCTCAAGGAGTGGTACTGATCATATCTCCATTTAATTCACCAGTCTGGCCCCTGCAGAAACTAGAAAACCCTGGAGAATGACTGTAGCCTACAGTGGGACGAAACAAGTCGAAGCCCTCATTGCAGGTGCAGATGTGGTATCTTTGCTGGAGCAGATTAATAAGGCCTTGAACACACGGTGTGTAGCCACTGACCTGGGAGATGAATTTTTTTCAATTCCAATCAAGAAAGAGGATCAAAAACAGTTTGCATTCATGTGGGATGAAAAACAATATTCAACTGGAGATTTGCTGCAGGACTATACGGACTCTACTGCCTTCTGTCACAAAATAGTCTGAACATCCCACAGAACATCTTGACATCATGGTCATTGGAAGAACAAACAAGAGGTAGCCCTGGTAAGGCGCAGACCACAGAGGGGATGGGAGACATGCCCTGTGAAGATTCAGAGACCTGCATGTCAGTGAAGTCCTTGGGGGTCCTACGGTGGGGGACATTCTTGAATATCCCTCTAAAGTCAAATACAATCTCTACAGCATTCCTACCACAGGAAGGAGGTACAGTGCCTGGCATACCTCCTTTGATTCCAAAGGCAACACATTTCACACCTAGGAATGCCACCCAGCTCACATCCTGGGTGACACAGAGGGGTGCTAACGTTGAGTGAAGCCTGGAGTAGGAAAGAACCCTGCAACAGGTCCAAGCTGACATGCAAGCACACCTGCCATGGTGCCATGTGACCTAGTAGACCCCACAAGGTTGGAATGTCACAGGGGGATAAGATGCACCATAGGATGGAAGCTATACATCTAAGGCCAAACCCAGGTGGGACCAGAGGCAATAAACTGCAGGAGCTGGTAGCCCAGACCCCTGTGTCACCTACCACTGCTGCACCAGGGCCCCCAGCTTGCATCTATGGCCATAGTGGAGTGCTGGCATGTTGATTTGGGGTGACTCACTCACATCTGACACTGGATGAGTTCAGTGCTCTGTGCTAATGATGATGTAGCCCAGATCCTCACCATCAGCGGTATCAGTGGCCCACACAGCAGCTCTCCTGCCTCTGTGTTCATACTCGGTGCCAGCTTGGATCTGCGGCACCCAAAATGGGAGGAGGTGGGGAATGGCAAGCATCCTTCACCTTGTGTCCCCACCAATGGCACCCCCACCCCCTCTGCAGGCTCTGTGCTGTGTGTCAGGCAGTCCCCAGGGGCTTGTGAGACATTACTCTGAGTTGCCAACCCAATCCAGGTAGCTCTTAGTTCCGGTTGATGTGGTGACATCATGCTTTCCTGGGGCTTAGGGTGTGCTGGAGGAGAGATGGGCATTCCTTGCTCAATGAGACCTCTCTGGTGGCTCCACCCAGGGCCCCTGGCCTGACCTGCCCATTAGTGATGGTGATGGAGTGTGGAAGGCAGGCAAGGGGTCAATATGGAAATGCAGGATGGCAGTCCAAAAGTCAAGAGAAAACATGATTGGAAGATGTGTTCTTCTACCTTTACACCATAAAATTCAGAACAGTGCATGTCATGACTGGAGGTTGAATTATGGTTCACATTTTTCTTGCATGCTCTTGGCAAGACTTGAGACTGTGGTCATCACCAACGAAGCATAGTAACAATTTTGAGAGAGTCAGTGGAAGCCAATGTGCACAGACACGCACTGTATGAGGCAGCCTCTCGAGCAACGATGTAACCAAACACATGGTACTAGGGAGCTGCAGAGGCAAGGCCTGTGTTGCTACCATATGAACAAGTCCAGAAGAGTCGTGGCATTGTCAGTAATAATCATGTCGCAGGAGAGATATATAATTAACCAGGATTGTTGACACTAAAGAAAGTGAAGAGGTGGTTCCTGGACCTGAACAGAAAGAGGTGGTGCCTGGCCACTAAGAAGAACCTTTACTCTTAAAGGACAAAAGGTAAATATGTAAGTGCTTCCTGTCTACCCATAATTCTGTCAATCAATAAATCGACAATCACTGTGCCTCACACAGGCCCATGAATATTTTAATCACATTGTTTATGTTAGACAGGGGAATCCACAAAAATCAATCAATAAATAAATATATGCCTTGATTTCATCAATGACATTTGCTAAACTCTAATAAAAGCAAGAATTGTGCTAGACACCATGGCTACAATAAAGAATAATGCGAAAAATGCACTAAATGCAACTCACTGACCAAACTTGTAGCAATGTATGTGGAGATATACGGAGCATCCTCTGGCAGGGACACAGCAAGGGGAGATGGAGAGAGCACACAGGAATGTTCCATGCTGACATGCCCAGTTGGAGATCAGAAAGACAGCCACTAGAGACACAGCAACTCTGTTCAAGGGACTTGCTTACTGGGAATTTTCAGCCATTCTCCAAATCAAAGTTTCTTCTTCTCTTATTAAACTTCTTATTGATACGTTCTCTGTGGACCAAAGATTCTGTGAGATGTCTGTGGAAAGACAGAAGAGTCCCTTCCATCTGTGTGTCCCAACAGCCTACTCTGAAATCACCAAAAATGAAGCAAGACAAAGAGTTGAGTGTTTAACCAACCTCCTCCCTTTGTGCCTGCTATAGTTTAAGAATCTGGGTTGAATAAAAAGGTCTTTATAAAAGAGTCCTTCCAACCAACCACACCTTGTAGATTACAGTTTAAGAACTGCTGCAAAAGAATCTTTCAGAAGGAGGCATGAAGGGGCAAAGATAAGGTCACTGGGCTTTATCTCTGGTCCTGGTCGGAGTCATTGCTAGGAGTCTTTGCTCACATGGGTTTTCCAGCCTGTCTGTCATCCTTGGTCAGACCAGCCCCAGATTGTCATCATCAAGCAGAGTGGGGGAAGTCCTGCAGCACAGGGCTAATGGGCAACGCTGGAGCCTATTGTTACTCTAAGAGTTGGTATCAGCCTGGCGGATGGGGTGGGAGTGAAAATTATCATTACCAAAAATTATCATTGCCAGGTGCTGGGCCCCTGTCTGGAGATGGAATTTGGCCCAGACCCCCCATAACTCCTGGGGGTCTGTTCTAGGACCTATGCTGCAGTCTGCAAAGAAACCCACTTGTAGGCCCCAGCAACTTTCTGTCCTCCAGACCTATCCAGAGCAGTCATTTTTCTCACTTTCTTTGGGCCCTCCTTAGTTGTTCGTGCAAAGATAGGCCCTGCGTATTCATAGGGAGACACCAAGGTATAGCCTTGGATCAGAACACAGTCTCAGGGAAAGCAAAATCCAGTGACTGCTGGTCCCAGGCAAGCTGGCAGTCTAGTCTTCAGCTTTCCACCCATGCGCTCAGCTGCCGGGCTGCAGGAGCACCTACTCTGCCTGCAACGCAGGCTCATGGCGATGGCCTTGCAAAGGGCTGTGCAGGCGCCACGTGAGACCAGAGAAGGCAAGTGCAGAGATTCGACCATTCTCAAGAGATGAATCAAGTACAGTGAGAGGAAGGCAGGAGGTAAGTGGGTAGCTTGGGGGAAAAGCCAAATTACTCTGAGATGTTCTGTCTTTTAGGGAGGAGAAGACAAAAAGTGCAATTAAAAAAAAAATCCATTGGCCAGGCAAACACTGAATGTACAGAGGGAGGGTTAGGAAGGGCAGTGTGCCTGCGAAGACAGAGGGCAGGGAGGGGTCCAGACCCAGCGAGGGAAGTCAGCCTTGGGAAGATGTTTATTTTCTAAGAGAAGGGGAGACTGGGAGTGGAGAAGTTTTGAGGGTGGAGGGTGGGAAACTCAGGAAGTACAGAGCAGATGGCCTTAATCTTCTAAGTGAGAAAGGGGCAAGCAAGCTTGGCAGGGGTGGATGGGAGGCAGGTCTGAGACCAGTAGCGGGAACATTCCCTAAGCCACACGGGGTCTAGGACAGGGCATCCTGGGGGAGCCACAGCTGGGCTCCCAGAGGACTCGCCCGCAGGGAGGGGCGAATGCAGAGCGCCAGCTCCTCCCCTGGGACTTGAAGTCTGTAGAATAGGGATGGGGCCAAAAATCTGCATCATTAGGCCAGTCTCAGCATATACTGGCCTTCAGGCAAAGCTTGGAGAAATGGCCAGCGAAGGAACTGCTGAGCTGCCAGGAGGGCCCATCAGAGGCTGGATGGCGGGAACCTGGGGGGACTCGCTCAGTACCTTTTTCACAGAAAGACTCTGCTGCCCAAGAACCCAGCGGGAGAAGACTGGTGGTGTGGCTCAGTCATGTGAGGGGGTCTACACTGGAGGGTGGAGTCTCTACGGGGGGAGGGGCTACCCAAGAGTCGTGTTTAGCCAGGAAGGTCTACACGGGAGGTGGGGTCTATGGGGGGAATCTATCCAGGAGGGTGGGGTCTATCTGAGAAATTGGGGTCTGTCCAGAAGCGGGAGGTCTACTCAGGAGAAAGGGGTCTATCAGGAAGGGGAGGGTCTCTCCAGGACGGGCCATGGTTATGGGGTCTACCCAGGAGGGTGGAGCTTCTCCGTAGGGTGCGGTAGAAGGTCTGGGCGTGGAGGCGGCTGTGATTACAATCCAAACACGTCGTGACCTTGGGCCCACACTTGGCAGGGGGGACCGCCCGACGGTGAGGAAAAGAAGAGGCGGGACAGGGTGCACACGGAGGGGGTGAGCAGGGTCTTGGGGTGTGGGGGCGGCGGAGCTGGAGCGGCAGCCACACTTTCCCAAGCCGGAGGCTCTTCCCAGGGCACCTCCGGGAGGCCAAACACACCTTCCTGGGGCAGAGTGTTACATGTGTATGGGGAGGAAATTACATTATAATAAACACATTCCATTGATTCTCATGAAATAGTAAGGTTTTATTTTTTTAAGGCTTCCGAGGCTTATGTCCCTACTGCCTGAGGACCCGGTCCCGCTGTGGCGAGGGGCCTGGGTGGAAGAGTTTGGGAGGCACTGCTGAGGAGTCCTGTCCTTCTAAAAACGCAAATAAAAACGGACGCTCCAAGGCTGGCACTGAAAGGAGGACCTCTGGGTAGGGGCGGGTGGCCAGGCTCGATCCCTTAGTAGTGGGAACCTCATGAAACTGCCGGCATTTGACCACACCACACGTGACTTATAGGAACGGCTACTTCCTGTGATTCAACCCAAATCTCAGAGTCTCGCTGCGCCTCGTGGCCTCCAGGAGGCGCTGCTCTGCCTTCCACACTCCAGACGGGCAAAGGCCACTTGCGGGCTCCCTCGTCACCACCAAGTCACGGCTGGCACAGAGACGGCTACTACGTTTAAGAAGGAAGTAACCAGAGAGAAAAACACGAGCCCAAACAGCACAGCTGCTTGCCCCAGACCAGCAGCATCAGTGCCCCCGGGGAGCCTGTGGGTCCCTGGCCCCACCCCGACCCACCGGTCGGAACCAGCACCTTAGCAGGACTACCAGGCGCCCTGCGTGCACGTCCACGTCTGAGGAGCTCTGGTCTAGCCAGCCAGCTCCTGCCCACGGCCACCCGCCTTCCCCGCCCCAGCTGGGCCCCGGGACGCGCTCTCAGACCCCCCCTCAAAGTCGGCATGAAGCCCGGCCCCCCCCGTAACGCGTCCCTGCCTAAGGAGCCAGCTCTTCTCTCAGGAAGTGCATTACTAATGGTTATCTTTGCCCTGGGACAAATGACCCCCAAATCTAGAGGTTTAAAACAACAAACATTTATTTTTGCCATATGCTGTCGGTTAGAAGCACGTCACTAGATCCAGCCCCAGCATCAGGGGAGATTACAGCAGGGCCTGATCCCCGGGAAGCAGGGATCACCCGGGACCACATTCCACCCGCCTCAGGGGGTGATCTCACATCTGGGGGGTGAGCCCCAACAGAGCAGCCATATCAGAATTCAAGACAGCGACCTCCTCAGACACAAGGTGGGGATGACATGCGCTAATAACAACTTTGGATAGACCCTGTAGCAGGAGCTCTCAGAGTGACTGTGCATTAGCATCACTTGGGAAACACGAAAAATAATAGTAGCAATACCCAGGCCCCGCTCAGGACCAAGTGAATCAGAATCTCCTGGCATGAATTGTTTTCTTTTTTAAAAAATTCCTCAGTTGATTCTATGGCACAGCTAGGGTGGAGAAATGTTCAAATGCTACAACGCGAGGGCTGTGGCGAGGGTCTTTGGGACAAAAGAAGGTGGGAGCCCAGAAGCTTGGACTTGAGATGAGTGGCCTGTTTGGAATCAGGGGCACGAAGGTGAGCCTTAGGGAGTGTTGGGGCCATCCTGCAGGTGAGCAGATAAGTTGACAAAAGATAGATGACTTTTTTTTTAAGAGACAGAGCCTCACTTTGTCACCCAGGCTAGAGTGCAGAGGTATAATCATAGCTCACTATAACCTTGACCTCCTGGGCTCACGGGTCCATGACTTTTTATGATTGTCTACCTTAACAAAACCCCCATCAAGTCACAATGCTGGCCAGAGGACACTTCCAAGAGTTAGGAAAAAGGAAGGAAAATCTATCTAAAAGCCGATCGGCAAAGACTACATGCTATACAATTCCAACTACATGACATTCTGGAAAAGACAGAACTATAGAGACAGTAAACAGATGAGGGGTTGGGGGAAGGAGGGTGCATGGGTGTCGCTCGGGAGAGGCTTAGGGCAGTGAGACTACTCTGTGTGGCACTGTAATGACAGACACACGTCATTACATATGAGTCCAAACCCATAGACCGTACACCGCCGCAAGTGAGCCCTCATGTAAACCATGGACTCTGGTGACAATGATGTGTCCAAACAGTTTCCTCGACTGTGCCAGAGGTCCCACGCTGGTGGGCATGATGGCGGTGGGGAGGCCGTGGTGTGCTAGCAGGGAACAGACGGCACATGCACCTTCCTCTTAATTTTACTGTGAACCTAAAACTGTTCTAAAAAAAATAAAGTCTTTATTTTTTAAAAAAGCAAAAAGGAAAAGAAAAGTAACCTACCCATTTTTAAAAGTTTCCCTCAACTCCAGCTGATGGCTTCAGGGAAATGGACATAGAAAATGAAGAGGACTCAGGAGATGAAAGCAGCTCCGGGTCTCATTCTCCAGTCCGCAGACACGGAGGGTCGCAGCTTGGGCCTCATCAGTCACCTCGCCAGCACCTTCATCTGCAGATGAGGAAACTGGGACACAAAGGGGTCTCGGGGACAGGGTGGGTTAACGGCACTGCGGGGATCAGAACTCACATCTCGAACCTGAGCCCCTCGCGCCCTGCAGGCTGCCCACACACAGAGCATCTCTGTGGCCCACGTGTGGGAGTGAAACTTACTGCAGAGTCGTCAAGGAAGATAACACGCACCCTCTTGTCGGGACGCCACGGCCTTCACAGACGTATTTCAGCAAGGGCCAGCCCGTGCTAGCTCGGTTCATCTGCCCTGTTTGACGGGAGCCAGCCAGGGGGTGGGTGGCAGTTGCTGAGCCTAGCGAGCTCCCTGCCCTCGCCTGCCTCCTCGTAGCGGCTGTTCTCATTCCCAGGGACTGGGTCTCTCCCGCCGTTGCCATGGCCACGGGCCTCACCCGCAGCATACCAACGCTGCCGTGCGCACAGATCTTTGGCCAACGTCCAGGCAGACGCAGAGCAGCTCTGCTCTAAAAGCCAGGCCAAGGCTGTTGGGCTGGACTCCCTGCGCCGTGGGCCCGAGTCTCTCAGAGCTGTCCATTTGGCTGCCCCGCCATGAATGAGCTGTGATTGTTAATTTCTTTTCCCGGCACCAGCTTCTCGGGAGTCTCTAACCCAAAACTTAAACAAAGAGCTAAATCAGGCTGTTCCCAGATCTCTGAATGCTGGCTGTTTACCAAACACTGAAAACTTCACCAGTTGCCACCAGTTCCAAATCTCCAGGCTCTTATGAGAGTTGTAAGGAATGTTACCCCAAGAGGTCCAGGCCTGGCCCATCTCTGATGTTCTTGGGTGTCCTTTATAAGTCTCAGTCCTGTGAGCTGAAATGCCTTTTCCAGAGAGAAAGAAATCCAAGACAGAGGGGGTGAAGCAGCACATGGCAAGAGAATAGAGATGTAATCCCTTTGAAAACAAACAAAGGAAAACCTTCCCATGTGTAGCGTGTTCATCCCTGGATGATTTATGTTGGCCCAGTCTTGAGTTTGCAGCAGTTACAAAAAAGGAGAGAGTATCAGAAGGAATCTTCCATGAACACCGACGCTGCCAGCCAACATCTGTCCCTTGAGGTGGAAAACCTGCTCTGTCCTGTTCAGGGTTCCTCACAGAATCCTCGGAAGGGGAAATGCACACGGACACGCTCTGGGTGAGAGAGCAGCGCGTGCATGGACATACGGTTTGATGAGGCATTGCCTCCACCCCTCCAGGGGTGCTCACAAAGTGAGGGAGCCCCTGGGCCCCCGCCCCAGGGTGTGTGCCCACATTGTCATGGAGCTTACCTGGGGTGGGGGCAGGGCTCCCAGAACTCCTCCCATGTGCAACAGGACTGGGGTGGGTGGCAGGAGCCACTTTTGCTGGTGAAAACACAGCAGTTCCAACCTCCCTCTGGTGTCTGGGGCCACCAAGCATCCTCCTAGCTTTCATTTTGGCATCGATCTTCTGCCCAGAGACATTTTGCTAAACAGTTGATGTTTAAAAAAAAAAAAGGAAAGAAATGTAATATTCAGATTTACCTACCTGGAAGAGGGAGGTGTTTCTTCTTTAAAAGTAATATGGAAAATTAGCTTTTTTTAGTGGGGGAGAATATGATCATAGTTAATAACTTCAAAATCAATGAGAAAGGTGCCAAAAGATGCTGTGGTTTAAATTTCCTTATCATCTTTCTGTGCTTGATTAAAATAGTTTATTCAGCTTACTATTTGAGTTCAAACATTTACATAAAGAGTTACGGCTTCATTTTAAAATTCAGGACAGCAGGTTTGCTTCTAAAGCTGGCAAATAAAGCCTAGAGTAGGAGTCTTAATATCCAGATCACATGGCCAGGTCCAAGTCACCATCGAACCATCACTACCACTGGCTTTCAGCAATGTCCCCTTAGAGCAAGGGGACAAGACCCTGGGTACTGAAGCTGGAAACACGGATATTCCAAGGGACAGCAGCCATTGTATTTCCCAGGATGAGACACGGCAACTGAAACAGACCTTACACGACTTGCTCAATCCCCTGGCAAGCGTTGGCACAAATCCTGCACTTCCCTTCTCATTGCCTTCCCATGGGGGCTTCCCCCTCCCAGCACCCACAGCAGTCGGATTTATTCGAAATGACTCTCAAAGAATATTGAGATGACCAGAAGCTGGACAGAGCCCACCCAGCAAGTACTCTAAAACATGATTAACACGTCCAGCCTGCAGTGGCCTCAGAAGTTGCTGGCACTGAGTTGAGACACCAGGGCTTTTGAAAGACAAGGACAGTTGAAAACGTCTTGCACCATGGAAGGCGGGTGCCCTCCTGCATGTGAGCCGTTTCTCCCTCCACTGCAAGTTTGTTATCTCTCATCACTGCCTTTCCCCCAACCCCGCCCATATCCCCAAGGGACAGCTGCTCCAGACCCACCCTGCAGTGAGCAGAGGGTGAGCAGAATTTTCCGTGGTGAGCGGAGACAGGGCCCAAGTTGCATGTGGGTTGATCACAAAGGCCTGATTGGGAGAGAGATTAGGACTGCAGGGGAGCTCCACTTCCCAAAGACCATCTCCCCAGGAGAACAGGTGCTGAGGAGCCCCTCCCATTTTCTAAATAGGTAAAGGGAAATGCACATTTGTTTTTAACTTGAGTTTCAAGTCTTTGCAAGGCTCACAAGCAACTGGCAGCCGGTGACTTCCGGAGCCATTTTTAACACATGAACTGACTTGCGAGTTGTATTTAACTCCCGCTAGTTTTGAGCCTGGGGCCTTGTGAAGCATATGAAGACTCAATTCTTCAAAATAAATTCAATAATTATGTCATTAGTCACATACAACTCAAGTGGCACGCAGTGTAAAAATTGATTCTGTTGCTATGTGAGTTGCATATAACTCATACACAGAAGACAATAAAAAATAACAAATTTTTCATTAAATTAGAAAGGATCATTTTTGTTTTCGAAGTTTTTATCTATTTTCATAATAAAACACCATGGCCCCAGGGAAAAAAAATGTTTTTCTAGTATGGCAGTTAATGTGTTTAAAAATTAAAAGCATGTTAGAGTGCTAAATGGCACCTCACAGCAGATTTGGAGTTAAAGGGTGTCATTTCAGATGTGGCTCTACCACTTATAAGCCAGCCGTGTAACCCTATAAGTCACTTACCCCGAGAGCCTTCACCTTGGGGCGTGTTATAGCTTCTCCTGCAAGCTGGCTTGTCGTGAGGCTGAAACGGAAGAATGCATGACAGGCGGGCGGTGTCTGTTACATAGGAGCATGCCATAGATCCGCTCTCAGTGAATGCATGTCTGTTACACAGGGGTCACTCGGTAGGTGTTGATTTTGTCCCGTCCCTTTCCCAGATGAGAAGCCACCAGAGAGTTGGTTTCTGTAGTTCAACCTCTCAGTCAAGCCAAATAAATAGGTTCTTAGAGGGGCCAGGCCACCACTGTAAGGCAGTGAGGGGACATCTGCAGGGGACTGGTAGAGTTTCCAGCCCAGCCTCTGTCACTAGCTAGTGGTGCAGCTGTGTATGAAATGATCACAGTCCCTCTTCCTTCATTCTGAGCCGCCATTTTCTCACACTGACAATGAGAGAGCTGCACTAGATCCATAGCTATCAACTGTTTTCTATCATCCAAACCCTTCCTTCGCAAGATCTCTGGTGCAGAACCCCAATTAAATAGCCTAACTCAAGGGAGAGGACAAAGGCCTAAACTTCAGTCTGTTTGGCTCCCCAGCTCACCTTTTCTGAGAAGTTGGATAGAAGGCACCCCCCAACCCCTGCACAGGAACCCCTGGGGTTCCTCAGAGCATAGCTGGAGAACCGCAGGAGCAGGCTCTCTCTAGATCTCCTTCCAGACCTCACATTCCATGATTCTAAATGTTTGCAGAGTAACTGGGGCACATTTTTGAGCTGGGTCACATTAACTCAAGGCTGGTAGGTAACACATATCAGAAAGAACGCACCCAAGACCCTCCTTCATCCCCAGCTGGTCAGAGCTGCTGCCCAGGAAAAGTCGCTTGGCAGGAAGTCCGATTTGACTGGTTTTAACTCCAGACTCAGCAGCTGTGAGCCTACAGCACTGGGGGTAGGGGGAAATAATATATATATTAAAAAAATGTAATCCTATCCTCAAGAGAGTGTCCTGTGAACATAAACCAATTAGGGGAAACTGTAGAAATAAGACCTGCAATAAATTAGCCTGAACAATCAGGGTGGGTGCAGGGAAAGGGCAGTAGGCAGGAAATCAAAGCACCTAGTCCCAGGTCAGCACTAACTGCATGACTTTGAGCAGATCATGCCTGTGTCTCTCTTACCTCAAAGGCAGGGCTAGACCAGGCAACCTCTATGGGACTTGTCCACCCAGAAACTTCTATGATTCTAAGAATTTGGGGGACTGAAGAATGTTGATAATAATGTTGTCACATTGTCAAAATTAGCATTTTCCAGCTATGTATGCTCATTGTGCCTAAATATTCCTCAACCGTGACATTAATGACCATCTTAGAGCATCCATAGAGCCAGTGACCCAATTGCTCCTAGAATCCCAGGTAAGGAACAGGGAATGGCTTTGAGTCTGTAAGGGCAGGCTGAACAACCTCTCCCAGAGCCCTTTGTTCTGTGATTAAAGCAATCTTGGCATAGGTGGGCACTACCAAGTCCAGGAAAGGCGAATAAACATTTTCAGGCTAGTAAGACTATCTGTAAGCATTCGCTTGTCACAGTTCCTTTGCAGCCAGTCATATCTAAGGCCAAGTTCTGGGATCTCCAGATTTACTATTCCTTTTTTTTTATTATTATTACAATTAATTTTTTTCACCTCCTAAACAGAATGACTTTGAAGCTGGAAGCATGAGAGAGGCAATGAGCCCCAAAGTGTTAAGTTAACCCTGGGTGTGGACTAAGTCTTTGTTAGGTCACAGGCGACTCTGACACGCACCTACAGAGGCAGTGCACCTACAGAGGCAGTGCACAGAAGGGCAGCATCTTTACGGAGGGGAAATGTCTTGGCTCGGTAATTGTTTGGAATGGCATTCCCTCTGGAATCTGATCACAGAGCCTGATTTCCAGCTTGGTCTCCTGGTCTTCTGATAAGACTTTTGAGTTCCAAAGTCTTATCAAGACTAGTTAGGTGGCCACTAAAATTATGGATCCAACTTTGTCAAAAATAGGGTACAGGGACACACAGATAGGTAAGAGAAAAGAGGTGGAGCAGTGTGGCAGCCATGAGATGCCACATGACGGACCCGAGATGTCCTCCTCTGTACATCAGAAAGCTTTCAACTGCAAATAACAGAATACTTGGATGAAAATTACTTTCAAAAACAAGAGCATTTTTATCTCAGATGATAAGAAGTCCAGCAAGCTCCAGGGAGATTAAAACCAGTGGTTCAGTGGTGTCATCAGGAGCCCAAATTCCTTCCAGCTCTTGTACCATCCTCAAAGCATGGCCTGGGGCCTCAGGCAGCCCATCTCCTGGTTTCCAGGCCCCTCAGCAGGCCTGGTTTCACACGCAGACCCGCTGGGCCCACTTCGTGGTGAGCAGCCTGTGGTGCTGCACGGGGTCTTGTGCTCAGAAGGGCCTGCACTTGCTTTGACGCTCTGCTGTGGCCATCTTGACATTCTATGTAATTTCGTCTTTGAACTTGTGCTTTATAAATGAAATCTTATGGGACGATGGAGACGCACATGAGCAAAGGAGAAAGACACAGTGTGCATCCCTCTACGCACTTGTTCAGGATGCCTCAGAAGCACAGAATCCCAGGGGACCCGCACACGTGGGAGTCCAGCGAGACTCAGAGCAAGTACAAAGTGAGCACGTTATGACCACAGCCGAGCAAGCGGGCACTGGCAGCCCACGAGGCCACGCTGTATGTCCAAAGCAGAACTTGCCCTGAACACAGAAAGAAGGCAATAGAGTTCTAAGAAAACAAAAAAAACTAAGGAACTCTATCCTGTCCTTTCTAAACCATATTGCTTCCCTGTATTAGCCAACTACTTACTCTGAAGATGATGACATAGGAGGAAAGACAGTGGTTGGCTAACACACCCAAGGGAACTATTCCAGAAGAAAACCTAGTACAATTCCAGCCTGTAATTCCAAAAGCCTTGATGTCTTGCCTTGTTCCTATCCCTCGATTTTTTATCCTCCTCTTCTATCATCAGCAAAGCTGCAGGGCATCTGCCTACCTTGTGTGTAATCACATATTGCCCTGTAATGTCCACCAAAACAGAACACCATCTTCCTGGGCACTGTCCCAACCGGGCTCTGGCTGGTGACACTGTTCTTTCCTAAGCTGTCACAAGAACTGAGCCCTCTCAGTTTGATGTGCACTTCCTTATCGTATCAACTTTCCAACTTCCTCAGTCCCCTCCAAGACCATATTAATAAGAAAACAGGGATTATCTACCCCCAAGCTGGGAGGAAGACTTATTTATTTCTCTGTCCACCTTTTTTACTATTTAAATTGCTTACCGTGTGCATGGATTACCCATAAAAACGATTTAATATGTATATTTAAAAATCACCTAATCTACTTTGTGAAACCAAAGTAAAAGGCAAACACAAACCTCTTTATGTAAATTAAAGAAAAAAAATGCAGCTTCTGGAGTTACACTAACAAGGAATATCATTAGCGAGCTATAATTCATTCCCAAAAGGAGTAGGGATCTTTTCAAAGAGCAACATCAGAGTGCCCAAAGCCAGACGCATTTCTTTCTTGGGAATCTGCACAAGCCACTGCCTACCCTGGGCCTCATTTTGAAAATGGGCATCACAGAGCTACCTCTGCCCGGCCAGTTCTCAGACAGCCAGTCCCCGGGCACAGGCCTCGCCCGGCGGCCTCCTGCACGCCAGGCCTCCTGCCTTCTGCACAGCTGCCTCCCCAGCTCACGCGAAACAGGGGACGTGTGTCACACGGGGAGCACATGCTGGGAGTGGACACGCCCTGCATCTGGCTGTGGAAGGGCAGAGCCGTCCGTGGTGGTTTCTTCTTCCTTATTCTTTCACATTTGGTTCTGTTTTAGCGGCTCTCCAAACTGACTCATGCTTGCACTTGTTCTTGAAGAAGCTCCGCTAGAGCCAGCAGAGGTCGGAAGACGCTTTCACTCCACCCAGAGGAGAGTGACTCTCCCGAAGATGCCAGCAAGCTGGCACGAGAGCAAGAGCTAGACCCCAGGGCTCCACGCCCCTCACCAAGTTCTCTTACATCAACACTACTGATTTTCCAGAGTTGCCCTTCACGGTGTGCCCAAGACCAATTTTTGTCCAGAAATAAGAGAAGAAGACAACTCTTTTGTTTGTATTTCCACACTGCAATTCATAAAATGTAAAAGCAGAACACTACTGCAAGAACCAACCTCCACCACTAAGGCAAACTATATGAGTTCTTTTCATTTCTTAAAAGAGACTGGAGACAGTCATTTTCTAGATCGGGGCCTCTTAACCTCGGCACTGCCGACATTTTGGGTGAAATCGTGCTTTGTCATGGGCCCCCTGTGTGCTGTAGCGTGTGGAGCAGCGTCCCTGGCCTCCACCACTAGATACTGGTAACATCTCCTCCTCTCAGCTTGTAAACAACCCAAAGTGTTTTCAGATATTGCCAAATGTCTCCTGGGGAGCAAGACTGGCCCCACTTAAGAAGCACTGATCTAGAGGAAACTAGATTATTGGGTTGTCACGAGAAAACACTCATCAAGGAAAAAAATTGTTCACGTTAGTTCTTTGTAGCCAAATAACATGCAAAACCAGAGTCCAACGCATTCCTCCTCCACAGCCGGAGACCAGCAGGCATGCAGGTGGCCCTAGAGAAGGACGTAGGGCCCAGTGGACCCCTGGGGCACGACAGGCCACGTGTACTGTTGACCTTCCCATGTGAAGAAGACAGAAGGATGTTTTAGCGAGTCAGGGCTGAAAGGTGTACTGAAGACAGCAGAGCATAGGTTGATGACTGTTAGATGAGGAGTGTTGGATGGATTGAGACCAGAATGATGTTGGAGTCCTTAGAGAAAATCTACAATTGACTATTTTGATGATTGCTCTCAAGTCTTGGAGGAGCTGCTTTGGTTGCATGGCTTCCTTACTGAGAAGACGGGAGTATTACAGGAATTAGATGTGGAGACTCAGAGTCCCTTGTCAAGGAGACTGTGAATTATAAATTAAAGACCTTGGAGGATTAATGTCTGAAAGAATATTACAGTAATGTTGAGAGTGGCATGGAAGGTCCTGTTTCTACTTGGCGAGGTCCAGCCTCCTGGTTTTGGACTGTAGCCGTGGAGTGAGCTGCTTACAGGAAGTCAGGTATTCTAGTTAACATAGTTTGCACTTGAGGTTCTAAAGGGGGATTGGGATTTTGATAGGAGCAAAAAATGTCGGCTGGTCCATGAGGGCCTTGACAGGGCAAAGATGCAAGGCAGGGAGCCGGGCCTCGGGTAAGTGAAGCATACCGCTCGTCCAGCTGGAGACTAACTCTCTTTGCAGAAGGCTTGCAGGGTAGCAGAACTAAGCAGAAAGCTGTGTGGGGTAGTGAAGGCCCCAGTAAGACAGGCAAAGGCTCAGACAAAGTTGGCTGGATGGTTGATCACCAAGTCCCACTGCAGGTGTGGCTTGTGTACTCCTGGGGTGGGGCAAGAAATAAGAGGTGTTGCTGGTGGGGCGTGTTGCCCTGGGTGCCTGCCGAGGGGCATGATTGTCTCCTCTTTCACGTCAGTAGGGACACGAGGGGGAGGGTCCCGCTGAGAAAGTTACTGAGAAGATGGATTTTGGACTCTTGTTCTCTTTTTCGTGTTAGTCTAGGCATCCCCTAGGCCAGGGTCCCTTATATTCACAACATCTGCCAGTGTGTCTGCCTGTGGAGAGGTGTTGGAAGGAACATGTTGGCTTGGTTTGCCTCCTTCTAATCACGTAAGTTACAAAGCCGTCAGCCTGCACTGCGCTTTCTCCCTAACAGGTCTTCGTGGTGTTGAGCTAGTGCACATGTTCAGAGAAGAGCATTATGCCTATTTGTGTTTTTGGATAATAGCTCTAATTTCTGGTCATAAGCCATTAACAAAATTAGTAATAAAGACAAGAGTGGTTCAGTGATCAAGTACAAGACTGGAGTAGTTCTTCCCAACGCGTTCTCATCTCTGTCTGTCAATAGAGAGGGATTTGCCTCTGTGCTGTCTGCAATCTTATATCTTTGACCAATCAGGTTTTGAGGACAGTGGGGATGGGTTCGGAAGTCTCTCCCCTGTAGTTTTGGCCTGTTCCAGGTTGTCTCAGTTTCTTCGAAGGCCCTCATGTGGAGTGGCCCATTTGGCTTTTTCAAACCACACAGTAGCATCTCTGGTGCCCACCAGGGAGCCCAGGAGAATACACCCCAGGGGCAAGACTGAATGGCTTACTAAACTCTTCCCCATTCTTACCTTTGTGAAAATTTAACAACAACGTGCAACTCTGAGTGGTCCTTGACCAGGCAGGTCCTCCAGTCAGCGGCCATGCACCGTGGTGCGGGATCACCAATACCACGGTGGGGTGGGGAGTGGGATGGGAAGAGGGGAGGAGGGGCTGAAGGAGTCAGGTGAGGAAGGCCAGGAGTGGGGCCCACAGAGGGTCTCAGGGGAAATGGTTGTGAGGTTTTGTTGAGGGGCAGGAAGAGCAGGCTGAGACACTGGTAGTGAGATAGACAGTCCTTAGGGACTACTCAGCTTGAAATAGATCAGAGACATTTTCTCATGTTTCAGGCTCCTTGTACCAAGCAAAGTAAGCTGGCCGTTGAAGAGGAGAGATCTCAGAGCTCCAGGATTTGAGAGAACATTGCAGATGGACAAGTTTAGGGAGATTCCAGATACCTCAAAGGGACCACTGTGGTTCTAAGTTGTCCTCAGTGAAATCTTACCATTTTTTGAGATAATGAACTGAACTTTCACCATAGTGGCAAAACCTATCATTGGAGGGGACTTTCAAAGGGGATTGAGAAGTGGCTCAAGAATGCCCCACGGTGCCGAGGTTAAACAGACGCTAACAACCAAGCAAAGCCAAAAGAGCCCTCGAGCAAAGATCAAAATCAAATTCCTACGGTG
>VSMD01114103.1:0-33335 GCA_008750895.1 Mirza zaza
GCATTGTTTTGTTTCAGAAGAGTGAGAACGGGGCCCCAGTCTCTCCTTGCTTGTAAAGTCTCATTAGAGAAGTCTGGTGTTATTCGAATTGGCTTTCCCTTGTATGTTACTTGCTGCTTTCATCTTACAGCTCTTAGGAGGGCCTCTTTAGTTGATATTTTGGTCAGTCTGATGACTGCATGTCGTGACGTCTTCCTATTTGCATTGAATCTCCCAGGGGTCCTCTGAGCTTCTTGAACTTGTATATTGAGATTATTAGCAAGGCCTGGGAAATTTTCCTCTATTATATCTTCAAATAGCTTGTCCAACCCGTGAGTGTTGTCTTCTTCCCCTTCTGGTAACCCTATGACCCTCACATTAGGTTTCTTCACATAATCCCACAGCTCTTGTAGGCTTTGCTCGTTTCTCTTGTTTCTCTGCTCTATTTCTGTGACTGATTTATTTAATTGGAGGGTGTTATCTTCAATCTCTGAGATTTTTCTTCTGTTTGATCTACCCTGTTCTTGAGACTTTCCACTGTATTTTGTAGTTCCCTGAATTGATTCTTCACTTCCAGGAGTTCCGTTAAACTTTTCTTCATTGTGTCTATTTCTTTAGTGAACTTTTTTTCTAGATCCTGGAGGCTTTTTGTGGTTTCTTTGTGTTGGTTATTGAGTTGTTCTTGCAAGTCGGTGAGTGTTCTTATGATCTACATACGAAATTCCTCTTTTGTCATTTTGGTTGCCTGATTTTGGTTGTTGTCCGTTTCTAGGGGGCTGGGGCTCCTCTTTGGGGGTGTTTTCCGATTGGTTCTTCATATTTCCTGAGTTCCTTCGCTGATTTCTTCCCGTGTTGATCAGTTGTTTCTTTTCTTTAGGTTTTTGTTTGGGTATTCACTTGCCTTGTTTAGTTTCTGAGGTGGTAGGTGGTGTCTGTGGGTGAGATTCGACCACTCCCTGTATAATGAGTCAGTAGGTGTCATGAAAAGGGTGTGCAGGATGCTATCCCTGTCAGTAGGTGGCGCTTGCTTGGAGGAACAGGCTATGCTGTTGTTTTTGTGTCCTGTTATCTGCTCTTGTTCACCTCAGCAGGCTGTTCACGTATCTCCCTTCTGTGCCCCGGGCAATGCGAGGCCTCGGTGCATGGGATGTGGTCTGCAGATCTGACCTCTTGGTCCCAGAGTTCAAACTATGTCCCCACCAGGGAGACGAGTGCCTGTCCCAATTCACCCACAGGGAGCCCAAGCTGGGTCTGTCTCTCAACCTCAGGGTCTGCCCCGTTCTCCTGGGATCACCGTGCCAGCAGCACCTGGGAGGGCTGGCGAGCAGAGAGCTCACAGTCTGAGTTCCGCTTAGTCAGTTGTAGGGCCCCAAAAGGGAAGGTCCGGTTCCCTGGAGGTGCCTCCGGCTGGTGGCTGTATTGTCTCTCTGGGCAGCCGAGGGTAGGGTCGGGGGAGGAGAGGAGGAGGCAATATGGCGTCTGCCTCCCGGCTCAGGTCTGTGCACACAGAGGTGCCCCGGGGGAGTTGGGAGCCTGGTGCCATGTCCGCTACTGGTTTCCGCTCACTGGCGGTGGTTGTCGCTGGGCTGGTGTCCGCAGGTCTCTCCGCTCGCTGGGGAGCCCACCAGCAGTCCGGGATGCAGGGGAGGGGAAACAGCTGATCCACCTACCCTTCCCGCTGGTCTCCTGGCTGCTCCGCGGGTCCCAGCTTCCAGTTCTCCTCCGAGACCTCCTCCCGTGGAGTCTCCCGTGGTCTCAGGTACTCCTCCTTCCGACAGTCATCTGATGTAGGCTCGTCTTCTTGCTTCTTTCTTCTAATTTCTGCTAGAATTTGTCTTTTCTGCAGGGACACTCTGTCTGGAGGTGTTTCTCATCCGCCATCTTCTGGGTGGGCACCCATTTATGATTTTTGATCACAAGTAAAACTTTTGCATTGAGCACTGTAACCCAATATGTAACCCTTATTGTTAAAATATAATTTCACTAAGGTTAAATCACAACTCCCATGCCAACATAAAATGAATGTGTATCATGCTTTTATTAAAATTATTAATCAGAGAATCAGGAGAATGTTCAAACTGCTTCAAAGAGCATTTAAAGAGCATGGATATAGGTAGGAGTAAAATGGCAGATTAGAGGTGACCTCCTGGCTCTCTGCGCCCAGAGATGGAGGTGAGGAACTCAGATGGCTGCACACAAGTGGATTGCTCCCCACCAGGAACAGCATTGTGAAGTGGCAGACAACCAGTGTGGGACATGCAATGCAAGAAAAAAGGTGAATGCGAGTTAGGATTGCAAAGTCTAGAGAGTGTGAGATAAACAATAGAGTGTGGGGTGGCTGTGCCCAGCCAGCAAGTGCAGGGGGATCTGATGCATGGAAGGATGCTGGGCTCCTGCACTGACCTCCACACCCACTCACACGGGGACACACCTGAAGTCGGTGCAGTCATGGCATGGGGACAGCGAACTCTGGAGAGGACAATAGTAGGAAACATTTTGAACTCCCCAGTGCTCTGTGCTAGGACTGCACTGGGAAGGAAAGAGACTGGTCTGAGCGATCACTTTCTGCCACTATGTGAGGGATTTTTGAGACAGACAACTCGCCTCTAGTGGCCAGCAGGGTGAGAACAAAGGAGTGAACACTGAAAAAGGGGCTCTGCCTGGAAACTGCTGATGATCAGGGTGGCTCAGGGCAAGACAGAAAGAGCCAGACCCCCTTGCGAGACTGTCGTGAGATTGTGGGACTGTGATGCACACGGGACAGCGGGCGTCCTGTTGATTCAGCCCGCCAAATTGGCATCGGCTAACTTCTGAGCGGTTGCCCCCAGCGCTCGTTCTCTGCAGGTGGGCTGCCACCGTTTTTAGGGTCCACAACCCAGAGATGCTGTGGTGCGCTATGGTTTCGGGCAGCACCCCTCCCCCAGCCCTGGGACTTTCCCTCTGGGTGCAGCAGCTCTGCCCTTCCATGACCTGTTAATTCTGCTGGCTGGGCAAAGCTCCAGTGTTCCCCCACCGTGCTAGTTCCCCTGGGTGGGCCACCATCTGTGGGATCCCCAGATGCTGGGGCGCTGGGTAGTCTCAGGGAACACTCCTTCCCTAGCCCAGCCACTTTCAGGCTGGGCATGGAGACGGGGAGAAGCGAGAAAAGATGCTTTTCCCTGTGCGACTGCGGTGAATCTGTGGGACCTCGGTGCTGAACAACAACTGACAGCCCACTGATTTGGCCTGCAGGACCCAGCTTAGGTCCTCTAATAAGAACATAACTCTAGGGCCTGCTCTGTGTATCCACGAGGCTGCCAACAGTGGGGTTTGTGGTCAGGAAAATCCTGGCCAGAGACCCCAGCAGGTGCACCAATTGATCTCTCCCACTGGGAGCAGCCTCCCAAGCGTGGTGGAAGAGCCTGAGTAACATTAGCAGCTCCCCCTCATGGCAGATCAACCATAGACGCACACACACCCAGGCTGGCAGGCATCCGCTGTGAGTGTCATGCCCCCACCCGCACCTTAAGGGAGAACAGGGTCCAAGTAACCCTCAGGAGTGACAAGACCCTTCCTAAAGATTGGATCGGCATTCGTATTCCCCATCCAGGAGATCAGAGACTAACACAGGGGCATCAGATTACCTCGGTAACTGGCTCTTCCATGCAATCTACAGTCAACGACAGAGAGGGTAACCCCATAGCTTAACACAGTGCCCTCCATCTCAAGCTATTAGAGGGTAGGAGATTTATTCACATAAGTGTGATCCACTACCTGGGAGCTTAACCTTGGGGACCAAAGTCACTAGTCTCCACTGGCAAGAGGTGAAGACAACAAACAGATCAGAGATAACCCAACATGCTAAAATACCTCTAAGGCAATACAAGCCAGGGTGCCTCTCCCACTACTGTCAAGGAACATCCCTTCGGGACTTGAAGTTGAGGCACAAACCCATCCTAGCACTCCCAGTTTTCGACCAAATACTGATGAAAAAGAACCAGTGAAAGAACTCGGGAAACATGAAAAATCAGAAAAGTCACCCCCAAAAGAAATCATTAGGCCCTCGACAATGGATACCAATTTACATGAAATGATTAAAATGATGAATTCCGAATATGGATTGTAAAAAAAGTCAATGGAATTGTAAAAAAAAGTCAATGGATGTAAAAAAAGTCAATAGAATTGAAGAGAAAAATAGTAAAAGACAGGGAGAACTACGAAACACTGAGGAAGAAAATACCAGATGATGTAAACAGGTGAAAACCATACCATGCTCATGGGTCAGCAGAATCAACATTGTTAAAATGTCTATGCTACCCAAAGTGAGCTACAAATTCAATGCAATCTCTATTAAAATACCAACATGATTTTTCACAGATCTACAAAAAATAATTCTATGCTTCGTATGTGAACCAGAGAATACCTGATAGTAAAAACAAACTTAAGCAAAAAGAACAAATTTGGAGGCATAATTCAAACAGACTTTAAGCTATACTACAAGGCTACAGTAACTGAAACAGCATGTCAATTGCACATAGACCAATGTACCAGAACTGAGAACTCAGATGTAAAACCACCCTCATATAGACATCTAATTTTTGGCAAAGCAGACAAAAACATACACTGGGGAAAAGAACCTCTTCAGTAAATGGTGCTGGGAAAATTGGGTAGTCACATATATAGAAAACTGAAACAGGATCCACACCTTTGATCTTTCATGAAAATCAATTTATGGTGGATAACAAGACTTAAACCTAAGGCATGAAATTTTAAGAATTCTAGAAGAAAATGTTGGAAATACTCTTCTAGACATTGGCCTAGGCAAAGAATTTATGAAGACCCCATAGGCAATCACAGCAACAAGAAAAGTAAATAAACGGAACCTGATCAAATTAAAGATTCTGCACAGCCAAGAAAACTATCATGAGAGGAAACAGACAACATATAGAATGGGAGAAAATATTTGCATGTTATACATCTGATAAAGGGCTGAAAACTAGAGTCTATATATAACTCAGGAAAATCAGCAAGGGAAAATCAAAAAACCCTATCAAAATATGAGCAAGGATATGAATAGAAACTTTTCAAAAGAAGACAAACTAATGGCCAAAAAACACATGAAAAAATTCTCAGCATCTCTAATCATTAGGGAAATGTAAATCAAAACCACAATGAGATATCACTTAACTTCACTGAGAATGGCCTTTATCAAAAAGTCCCAAAACAATAAATGTTGGTGTGGATGCAGAGAGATAGGAACACTCATACGCTGCTGGTGGGACTGCAGACTAATACAACCTCTGTGGAAAGTAATCTGGAGATACGTCAAGGAGCTACAAATAGAACTGCCATTTGATCCAGGAATCCCATAACTGGGCATCTACCCAAAGGAACAAAAGACTTATCTATAAAAAAGACATCTGCACTAGAATGTTTATAGCAGCACAATTGACAATTGCAAAGATGTGGAAACAACCCAAGTGCCTATCAATTTATGAGTGGATTAATAAAATGTGGTATATGTGTACCATGGAGTTCTACTCAGCCACAAAAAACAATGGTGATCTAGCACCTCTTGTATTATCCTGGATAGAACTGGAACCCATTCTACTAAGTGAAGTATCCTAAGAATGGAAGAACCAGCACCATATGTACTCACCATCAAATTAGTATTAACTGACCAACACTTAAGTACACATATAGTAGTAAGATTCGTTGCAGTTGGGAAGATGGGAGCGGGGAGAAGGGGATGGGAATACACACACCTAATGGGTACAGTGCACACTGTCTGGGGGATGGACATGCCTGAAGCTCTGACTTGGTTAAGACAACAATATATGTAACCTAAACCTTTGTACCCCCATAATATGCTGAAATAAAAAATAATAAAAAAGAACTGAGAGGGATTTGGGATACTATTCCATGCATGAGCTAAGAAGCTAACCTGCTCCTGTTCATGGAAGCTAGCAGAAGACATGAGACTCCTGGGTCAGAAACAGAGAATTTCATCATCCATGGCACAAGCATGAGCCAGCACTTCCTGTTGGTTTTCATCAGTTTCCCGCACTTCCCAAGTCCCACAACTCTGGGTGCCACACCAAGGGCCCATGATGGGTGACTGCACATGCAGTTGACTGGATTATAAGAGAAGCACACTGAGCATAGGGAATTCACCAGTTTGCAATAAGAACAAGCCCGGAAAGTTTGCCTCATCCCTCAAGGTTGCTTAATGTCAATGCAACCTGATAGAAGTCCTTGGCAAAAAATAAAAACAAATTAAAAGGTCAGGCCATACATTCTTGGCAGCAAGAAGATACAGAGGTGCTTAGGGCCTATGACAAGTCCCTTCTTGCCACAGTAATATCAGTAAATTATCAATGGAATCCACAATTGAAACTTTGGTTAGAGGAGTAATTCATGAAGACACAAAGTGGTAGGTGAAGATGGGACACTATTTAACAAACTGTGAAACACTTTCAGTCATCAGAAAAGAACACCTGGAGTTTGAGCATGAGCAAGGGGCCGAGAAAGGGTGGAAGACACTATCACTAGGGGAGATGCAGTGAATCACCTAAATGGATATTGAAATCTGGTCTAAGATAGGTATGCAGGCTGAGCATCCCAATCCAAAAATCCAAAATCTGAAATGTCCTGAAAACAAACTTTGAGTACCGACATGATGCTCAAAGGAAAAGCATACTGGAGCATTTCAGATTTGAGATGACCAACCAGTAAGTGTGATGTAAATATTCCAAAATCTGAGAAGATCCCAACCCCCCTGAGTGGGGATTTCAGATACCAGATACTCAGCCTGTACTACTCTGTAGAGCTGACAGTGTCAGGAGCGTAGCCGGGAGTCTGCAAGCGGCTTCCAAGAACAAGTGGTATGAAATCTAAAGACATGAGGATAGAGCCCATGAGGGCTAAGGGGGAGGTAGGGATCATGATCGCAGAGTGGCAATGGAGGAAAGAGGACACTTACCCTAGCATCTTGGTCTGCTACCTGGATGGGACAACCATGACCCAGAAGGGCTGTGAAAGAAATGATATGCTCAGGGGAGATCCACATTTCAGACAGAACAAGAAGATAAAGACACCTTCTCAATCTTTTAAGTATAGGTTTGCTGCGTACCAAAGAGCACCATGGAAAGGTTTCAGGTAAAGACGGGTCTATTACTTCTCGAGGGAACCAATACAAGTGGAGATAAACACAGACTAGGATTAGTTTTGGGTGTCCATCTGGCTTAATCACAGGATAATAATCATACCTCTGTTACCTCTCAATCCATTAAGAAATGAGGCTTTAGGCTTCCTCGAGGTACTTTTATATCCTTTGCTTTATTGGATCCTCTCAACACCTCCAAGAATTAAAAACATACCAAGAAGGACAAAAAGAGACTTGAGGCAAAGCCAATTTATGATCTTGGGACCAGACATGGTATTAGACTAGGATTCTGGAGATGGGCGTCTAACAAGCTGCCTCCCACTGTGGGAAAGCTTCTGGAGGTAACAGCTCATCTGTCCCCGTGAAAAGCAACATGTAGGCCAGGGCCTCCTGGAGGTTTTGCTCCAGGATCATTCCACGGTAAAGCTGTGGCATGCACCAGTGGGATCACCACCACCATCTGTCTTCAGGATTGTTAAAGTCCCAAATGCACTTGACTTTCAGAAATAACTCCTCCTGTGATGCCAGTAACTCTTCTCTTACTATATTGTGCAAGTCTTCTTGAAGCCTGAAGAAAATAAAGCAGCGAAGCTATGCAGAAGTGGTGCAAACACAAAGTAATGCAGCACAGACATAACATGAAATAAATAAGGGAAAGAAATAGGGCTGGGCACGGTGGCTCATACCTGTAATCCTAGCACTCTGGGAGCCCGAGGCAGGAAGATTGCTTACACTCAGAGTTCAAGACTAGCCTGAGCAAGAGCAAGACCCCATCTCTACTAAAAATAGAGAAATTAGCCAGGCTCATGGCATGCACATGGAGTTCAAGCTACCAGAAGGCTGTGGCAGGAGGATAGCTTGAGCCCAGGAGTTTGAGGTCGCTGTGAGCTACAATGACTCCACTGCACTCTCTAGCCCAGGTGGCAGAGTGAGACTCTATCTCAAAAGGGAAGAAAGGGAGGAAAGGGAAAAGAGAGAGGGAAAGAAAGAAAGAGAGGGAAAGAAAGAAAGAGAGAGGGAAAGAAAGAAAGAGAAGGAAAGAAAGAAAGAAAGAAAGGGAAGGAAGAAAAGGAAGGAAAGAAAAGAAAAGGAAGGAAAGAAAGAAAAGAACAGGGAGGAAAGGGAAGGGAGGAAAGGGAAGGGAGGAAAGGGAGGGGAGGAAAGGGAAGGGAGGAAAAGGAGGGGAGGGGAGGGGAGGGGAGGGAAGGGGAGGGAAGGGAAGGGGAGGGGAGGGAAGGGGAGGGAAGGGGAGGGAAGGGAGAAAGAAAGAAAAGAGATGCCCCCCACAAAAACTAATGTTTGTTTACCCTTATGTTGGCACATCCCACCCCCTCCCATAGATGTTGGGAGGAGGTATAAAGGTACAAGAACCCGTTTCCATAGAGAGAAGGCTAAACATGGGCAAACCATGGCAAAGATGACAAAATAGGCACAAGCCAGGTCAGGGTAACTCAGGTCATTGTCACTGTTCATGAACAAATAGAAGCAGTTCTCATTTGTATCAGCTGTGTTTAGCACTGTTGGATGTCCCTCTACACACACACACACACACACACACACACACACACACAAAAGGGAAAACCTTCATTTCTAATGTCGCCATCCTTGAACTCTTTTTTGTTCCCTGACACCTTGTCACACCACCAATTGAAGCAAACAACACAAAATGCTGCCATTTCACCCAAAAGCGGTGCTTTTAATCTGCCATTTCTTCATGGCTCAATGGGTCATTAGCAAAAGACCCACTGAGTGCTTTTAAAAGAAGAATTGAACTCTTTTTTAAATGTGCCACTTAAGTGCAAAACAGATAACAACAAATCCTAAATGTACAGATTTTGACTAACTTCCCAAAGTAGGCAAAGTTTTTTGGCATCCGAGATAACTTCCGCTAAAACCTATCTAGTTCAATATGTTTCTGTAGGAGTAACAGTTGCTTACCTTTCCGATCTCCTCTCCAGAGTACTGAATAAGATGGTGTTCTGGTTAAATGCTCTTTTCAATGCCTCAAAGGGGCAACACAAAGTTTGGTTCAACCTCAGGGCCTTTGCACGTGCTAATGCAGCTTCCTTAAAATACCCACCCTTCATCTCTAGTCACATCCCATTGACATCCTTTTGACGTATGCTTCCTCCTTCCAGCTGCCTTGGGATTCGAGATCAATAACACCATGTCAGACAAGCCTTTCACCATCCTGATCAGCCTGATTTCTCTATACCTCTACCCAGAGTTTCTTCCATAGCATTCAGGACAACAAAGACTGCTTCAAGTCTCAGATTTGTCTTCTGAGAACTCAAGACCCACAAGGACAAGGCTCATGTCCTTTGTTTCCCACCACCTCCCACACCAGGGAGCTTGGCCCCTGAGCAAAAAGCTGCTTGAGTGGCACATAGAGCAAGTAAAAGAAGCGAGGATTCTCAAAATACCTAAAAGTCTCTAAAACTGCACCCTGCAATATGGTAGTCATTAGGCACATGTGGCTGTTTAAGTTAAATAAAAATTAATTTTTAAGAGAGGGTCTTGCTATGTTGCCCAGGCTGGTCTCAAACTCCTGGCCTCAAGTGATCCTCCAGCCTCAGCCTCCTGAGGATTACAGGTGTGAGCCACTTGTACCCAGCCAAAAAGTTAAAGAAAATTTAAAATTCCCATGGAAAAAATCAGTGGGGATTACCCAAGTTTCTGTAGTTTACACATCGATTTTCTCAAGGCCTCACACAGTGTCTTGACTCCACTGGTCTCCAAGTTGTTGCCTGTAAGGTTCAGGTTAACGAGGCTGTTGGAGATGCTGAGAAGAGAGGAGAGATGCTGGCAGCAAGCGGCTATCAGATTGCATTTCTCCAACCTAGGGGTGGGTGGGAAGGAAGCATAAACAAGTCCACTGAGACTGAGAAATTAGAAAAGTGATATGTAAGATCTGGCGGGCAGCAATTGTACTAAAACAGATTGCTTAACAGTGGGGTACTTACCACGTGACACTTCTCTAAATGCTTACCTGTAACCTGTTTAATCCAGGACCCAACCCTATGAAAGGTGGTTACTGTTCTAAGCCCTATCTGAAGGAGGAGGAAGAAACAAAAGTCTAACCTGCCACAATGTGAAAGAAATCACTCTAGTATGAAATAGATGTGCATTTACTTATAAAATCTTCGAAAGGACTAAAATAACACTACTACCTCTTTATAATTTCTTTGCATCTTATTTTTAAATTCAATGAAGTTTGAACATGTGGTTGGCTAGGAACACAAAGAAGGTGACAGAGTGTATCAGATCAGCTTAACACAGCAGAAATGCCCACCTACATCTAAAGAAACATGACATGTGCTACACACACAGCATTTGACACACAAAGGATAGAGGGAAGAAACCTATTTCCTTATGTTGGAGGAGGTTGGGTGGGATTTAGGGAATACCTCCAAAGAAAGGTACCATTTGATGGACAGGAGAAGCAGGGGCTTGAATATCAAAGAGGTCTGTCTGTCTCAGATGCAAGGCCACTATGTTATATATTGTTAACCAGATCTTACAACTTTAATAGCTCCCCTTGAATCCTCTAGCCCAGTGTTTCCCGACCAAGGGTGACTTTGCCCCCACAGAAGAGACTGGCAATGTCTGGGGGTGGGAGAAGCTACTGCATCTAGCAGGTGGAGACGAGGGGTGCCACTCAACACCCTGTGGTGCATAGGATGCCCCCATGATGGAGAATGGTCCGGCCCAGGTTGGTAGTGCTGAGCAAGGACTGAAGCCTCTATACACGACTCTGGGGCACCCAGTAGGGTGTATACACACCTGTAGGTGTGTGTCCCTCCCTTATGGCCACAGTATTGGAGAATGAGACTCAGTGGAAGTGAACTGGGCATCGGGAAGGGATTCATCACTGAACACAAATGGTAACTGTTGCAAACATGTCATTTATTTCTTCCTCAGGGGAGAAGCACCTAGCAAGTGAGGGCTTAAACCAGACCAGCATTCTTTTGTAAAATGTAACTATGACCCTGATTTGCCCACATAAATCTGATGGCCTCTCTCTTGCCTAAAGGATGAAAAAAGTTTGCGCCTGAAGATATATGAGGAATAGAGAAGCGAGGAAAAGGATTAGCTTCTAAGTCAGACTTGAACTGGGTCCCTGTCCAAATCCTGGCATAGCCAAATGATGCCTTTCCTCAGTCTCTTCAGCTGTAAAATGGGTATCAAGTACCTGCACCTTATAGCTCCCTCCTGGAAGATGAAGCGATTGCCCCCCATTTCCCACCTCCACACGCATGGTATGCATTCCAATGATAGCCTGCCCTACACAGTTGTTTTAAACTCAGTCGTACCCCATTTTCCAGACACATCCCTTGTTCCAACCACACATCCTTCACCTCCCCACCCCCCTGGCAAAGAGCACCTGTATGTGCTGTTGCCCTTTCCCAAGGACTTCCCTTCCCTTCCTTCTTCTGAGAGCCTTTGAGATGAAGGCTCATGTTTCCTGGTTTGTCTCAAGACCTGACCACCTACGTGAAGTGTACTGCAAAGCCGTGGGCAGTTTCTGAGGAAAACTAGCGTGTGTGGCGTGTGCTGTGCTTTGAGGTGCTGGTCCGGGTCCTGAGGGTGCTGGGACCGACATCAGCGCTTGCCAAGCACCCGAGCACGCCTCCCTTCCACCCAGCCCATCACACTGCTCATGTGCACCAGCCCCCCACTGGCACAAAGTCAGAATGAGTCTCTCTCTTAGGGAAACCGTCCTTCAATAAATTGCCTATCTCATTTTTTTTTTTTTTGAGTAAAGATGAACTTATTGATTCAGAATGCAGTTCTGCCAAACTGTCTTAAATTTGGCACTGCAGATAACATTAAACCATTTGTGTCTTTTTTTTTTAAAGGTCTGTGAGAGATCAAGTCCAGTTCTTTGATGTTTTAACCAACAGTTTAATTCATGGTGTTTGTATAGTATATTTAGCAATCTCTGAATAGAGGTTTGAGGCGGCTGGTTCACCCAACAATGCTGGAGGTTCTTTATAATTTGAGTAGGTTCACTAAATACCTTCTAACAAATTCTAATACACAGCCTTTCCAAAAACATTATCAAGCTATCAAATTAATCAACCCTAGAATCCTTGCCTGTGTGAGAAATGGCTGTCATTTAGGCCACATTTAGCTAAAAATCCTATGGCTTGAGGTAAAACCATCTTAGTCAGCTAAACACACATTGCATTATGGTTAAAAAAAAATCAGTCTTTCCCTTAGAAGTAAAGATTCACAGTGTGGAGAACATGCTGCATCCTCCCAGCACCTGGTACCTACAATGTTCTGATTGAAAGAAAGTTTATTTATAGCGTGCCAAGGATTTACAAGAGCAAAACACTTTCTCTAAACTTGGAGCTTTTCATCTAGCAGGAGAAATTCTTTTAAAAGGAGAACTTTATCCTTTGCCATTTCTCACCTATTTTTTTTCCCTGAGATGAGGTCTCTGTTGCCCAGGCTGCAGGGCAGTGGCTATTCACAGGTGTGATCATAGCACAGGCAGCCTCAAACTCCTGAACTCAAGCGATTCTCCTGCCTCAGCCTCCTGGGTAGCTGGGTGCATACCACCACCCTCCGTCCCATTGCTCACCTTCCAAACCCCTACCCAGGTGACCCTGATGTTATCCTCTCCCCACCCCAGGAGTAGAGAGAAGAGACTTTCTACAAGGAAAACAGCATCAACTCACCCCAGTGTGTTCAACGCACAATTTGAAGCTTTCGGAGCCTCACACAGTAGTTTTACTCCATCATCCTGAAGATCGTTTCTTCCAATATCCAAAATTTGCATATTGTGATTATGCTTGAGGGCATCAGCAAGCTCCTTACAGCCCTCTGTCATGAAAGCACAACCTGAAAAACTGCAAAATATGGCATATGAAAGAGAAAAATGATCCTCAAGTCCTTAAGCTTTGCTTTGTATACTCTGGCCCATCTCACTTCCAAGGAAAGGAGAGATTCCAAAGCCAGATTCTTCATCCCAAGCCCTGGAGGGCCAGGATACACTGAGGTGCTCTGTTTACCTGTGATGAAAGAAAGCAGATAGCACAGAACCCCCCTCCCCTCCGTGCCATCTGCAGGTTTGACTGTGTGGAGGGCACTCTGATATTTACCACGCAAGTACTCAGACTTTACTTGGCTATCACACTGCATGTTTTCCAGCCTTTGAGCTCAACAGTTGAACTGAAAAACACACCAGAAATCTCACCTTAGGACTGCAAATTAGTACAACTTTTATGGAAAGTAATATGGAGATGTGTCAAAGAGCTACAAGTAGAACTACCATTTGATCCAGCAATCCCATTACTGGGCAACTACCCAAAAGAACAACAGACATTGTATGAAAAAGACATCTGCACTAGAATGTTTATAGCAGCACAACTCATAATTGCAAAGATATGGAAACAACCCAAGTGCCCAGCAATACATGAGTGGATTAATAAAATGTGATGTGTATACCATGGAGTTCTACTCAGCCACAAAAGACAATGATCTAGCACCTCTTGGATTATCCTGGATAGAGCTGGAGTCCATTCTACTAATTGAAGTATCCTAAGAATGGAAAAACAAGCACCAAATGTACTCAGCATCTAATTGGTATTAATTGATCAACACTTATGTTCACATGCAGTAGTAACATCCATCGGGTGTTGGGCAGGTGGGAGTTTTGGGGAGGGGATGGGTATATTCACACCTAATGGGTGCAGTGCACACTGTCTGAGGGATGGACATGCTTGTAGCTCAAACCCTGGTGGGGCAAAGGCAATCTCTGTAACCTAAACATTTGTACCCTTGCAATATTCTGAAATTTTTTTAAAAAATTAAAAATTCAAAAAAATAAATTAAAAGAATGAATTACTATACCAAATAAGTTTAGAATGATGGGTCCTGGGGAATATTTGGAGAGGGCAAGTGGGAAAGGACAAGAAAGAGACAGTAGGAGGACAGAAGGGGAGTGGAAGAAGAGAGAAACACCGAAAAGCTGACACCTTAATGTGGAGAAGGCACCCAGGAGACAGAAATCCTTTAGCCATAAGAGGAGAAGTTTGAATACATGAGAAATGTCCATGTGGTTAAAAACCAAAGGCTGACTTTAAGGAAAGTGCCAACAAGATAAATAATACACTCAAATCATACCTGAAAAAGCCAAATTTCCCTAGTTAAGAGGTTGAGGGTAGAGTGGAATTGGGAGATGAGGGCCAATGGGTATGTAAGTCCAATTAGGACGAATACAGATGATTTCTTTTTGAGATCCAGTGCATGGTATGTTCAATATAGTTAAGAGAAGTGTCCATTTCAAAGTTTCTGAGAGTAAATTTCTACGTTGCCACTACAAAAAATGGTAAGTATGTGAGATGATGGATATATCAACTAGCTTGATTTAATTATTCCATTATTTTGTACCCCATAAATATATACAATCATAAACTGTCAATTCACTATAAAAATTAAATATTTTTAAAGAGAACGCCACCAACTCAGTAGGGAAAAAACAAAAACATAATGAAGGAAAAAATAATCAGCAAATCTTAACAGGTCTTTCATGTGAACGTTTATACAAATGATTTTCAACATTTGAGAACAAGCTCAATTTCATTCTTTTTTATTTGAGTTTAGAAACCCTACTGTCCCGATGCTGGCCTTCTGACGTCATCTGAAGATACCAATTACATTCTCCTCCTGGGACCTTCAATCTTGTTTTCCCTCTTCCCCAGGTGCCCACGTCGCTCAGTCCCTTCCCCTTCCATGAACAAAGGAGGTCTTCACTCAAACATCATCCAGCCAGGCCCTTCTGCCTCCCCTACCACAAAAATGCAAACCATCCTCCGTCCTCACACACCCTTTCTGAGCCCCTGAGCTGACTTTCTTCCTCTTTGGGAGAATGTCCACATCACATCACTATTCTGATTATTTCATTCATTCCCCCTGGTCATCTGTGTGGTTCACTGCTGTAACCTGGCAACCGAGAACCGTACCTGGCACATAGGAGACACTCAGCAAGGACTCACTGAACAAACGAGTGGTCTACCAAAAGCTGCCTACTCACCCTGAAGACATAAAAGGCTTTTTTCTCATGGATCACATGTGCCCTTAGCTATTCAAGTGTTTTGCCTCTATCACGTAGAAGTTTTCTACTCCTTCAAATCTAACTCAAAACAGCAGCCTCTCAGAAGTCTTAAGGAAAAATCACCAGTACCTCTAGTACAAGATCTCTCATGATAGATTATCATTTTTTTTTTAAGATCTCAGCCTACTTTGCCTAAGCAGCAGCTTCATAAATACAAGCACTAGATTTATTTTATTCTCCTGATCACCTAAGCTTGCTTTCTGGCAAGTAGTAAACTGTGCTAATCCAAAGGGGAAGTTGTGCTGTTCTCTTGCAGTGTCCTCTAGAGCCGTGAGGGTCCCACACTCACGTCGGCTTTTCGAGTTGACACTGTGGCTTCCTCAGCACACACCAGAGCCTCTCCATGGACGAGGCACTCAGCTTTGTGAGGCACTCAGCTTTGTGTTTCTCAGATCCATCTCGCGCACATTCCCGTGGGTGGTGAACACGGTGCAAATATCGCACCACTGCCGCATCCTGGAGGAGCCTGGGCTTTATGAGGGAGAGAGGTGAGAGCAAATGAGTCTCAGCCAACACCAGAATATGATCCACAAAAGGAAAAAAGAGATCCCCCAAAAAAAATGTGGGCACTGATTAGCATTCTAGACAGGATGGGTGATCCAAAAAGCATAGTTCTCAAGATACCAGATGTTTTCTTCCAATTCTCAATGCTGCTCTTTGGAGGAGAGCAAACGCATGCATGCGGGAGGAAGACCACAGGTATAATCCTCAAACACTTAAAGTTCAGACCAAAGACAAACTCAGAGCTTTTCCCACTAGTAGTATTACTTAATGTTCCCATTTTCTTTATTTTTTTCCCCAAAAGGTTAGGAGAACTTTTTTTTCCCTCTTTTAAAAAGCTGATACACAAAAAACCTTCACACATAAGAGAATTTAAGGGGAAATAACTTGTACAAAATGATAAAATGTTTGCCCTAATGATTCTTATGCTTTCCCAATATTTTGCATGTATCTGTTGATAATTAGCTCCTTGAATGGGCTAACAAAGCAGAAAAAAGGAACTTTAGTGCTAGAATCCATTGCCATTTGAAAATAACCAGGCATTGTCTTTGGGTGCTTGTGATTGAAAAATGAAAAAAAAAAAAAAACACAAAAACATGGCTTTGAATAAAAGGATCTATGTTCCCTCTTTCTATCCCTAAAACATGGATAATAAAAGGCACTCCTGTAGAATCTTGTAATGAATTAAGATTCATGCAAGTATTTAGAATTTAGAATTATTCAAATTCTAATTTAGAATGTTCTTAATAGGCTCTCAATGTTAGTAACAAGAGTAACTGAGCATTAAAGTCATTAATCTTTTTGTTTCAGAAGGGATGAGGGAAGTAAAACAAAGAACACATTCCCTGAGCACCTAAAGGATATAAAGTTATTCCCTCTGAACACAGAGCTGTGGCATTTTTTGGAGAAGTTGTTTCCAACCTTGGGTGTGACTGCATGTGTGCGTGTGCATGGGTGTTTTAAATAAAGATTTCTGGGGCCTATATCAAATCTGCCAATCAGAATATCACCAGGCTAGGGATTGAGAACTGAAACTATGTGGTTTGATGTCTCTGTCCTCAGCCATTCCGGGACGAGGCATACTTGCCTGTTATTGTGCTAAATAATATGACTTCAGACAAGAGCAACTTCACTACTTGCTCCTGGAAGCAGCTGCTCTTGGATGAGAAGACTGTGAATCAATGACATGGCTTCGGGGATCCAGGTCAATCCTCAATACTTGCTTCAAGACCCTTGCCCACCAAAGGTTGCAAACAATCCTAGATACCTTTTTCAAGAAACTGACTTTGGCGGTCAGCTCCCTCCTCCAGCAACAGAATCAAACCCTGATTCTCAGCAAATGCTCCATTCTCTCCAGCACCATCTCCACCATCATCTTCCAATTAATGTCAGCTACCTTCTTGCCCCCAAAATGCTCCTTCCAGTAAGCAAGATGCTGCATTAGGTGAGTGTTAACCTTTAATATCCTTTTCTGAAGTTTCTCTTTATATATTTCTGAAGTTTCTCTCTCTCTCTCTCTCTATATATATATATATATACACACACACACACACACACACACACACACATATATATTTTTTATTTCAGAACATTACAGGGGTATATTTAGGTTACATAAATTGCCTTTGCCCTGCCCATGTCAGAGCTACAAGTGTATCCATCCTGTCTCTTATCTAAACTTTTTATATGAGTTTGTTTTTATGTTCTGTTTGTTTGAATTAAAAGAAATAGTTTCTGTAACTTATTATTACACTACAGGGATATTATTACTGTATTAAATGCTATCATTCTTACCATAGATGAGCTATTATAGTATTATTATTATTACCACCATATATGTAATCTGGGATCCGGGTTACATATAATGCGACCCAAAGACATTCTCAGGAACGTATCTCATTCGTCACCGCCTGTATTTAAGATCTGGAGGGCTGACAGAAAGCTGTACTTTGAATCAGGTTGTGCTTCTCAGTAGCTACGTTGCCACAGACAAGGTGTATTTTAATTCTTCAGCTTCCTCATCTGTGGGTGACAACAATAGTAACCCCTCCACTCAGTTGCAGGCACAAGTTAGATGCAAGTAGATGTCTTAGTACAATGCCTGGTATGTGAGCCTTCCATAGTTAATGCATAAGATGTAAGATCTACCTCTAAGAAGACCAATTCAATCAGCTAGGGAACCCTATGTGATACCTAAAAGAAAACATTCTTACAAGTTGGAGGCAACCCAGCATGTTTAGCCAGACATAACCACTGATATATGATGACAACAGATCCCCAGTTCATCATGAGAGATTTAGGCAGATTCTGAGAAAACAGGAGGAGTTGAGAAAGAAAAGGTTTTGCATTACTCACTCCAGAAATCCTGATGCCCTTTCAGGGATGATTTTGAGAGAAAGCCTCAGCTTGCTTAAACTTTCACAGTGCTTTAGGCAAAATGAAGAAGCTCGGAGTTCTATGTTCTCCAAAATACCAATATCTTTGAAGATGTGACCCAACATCTTTTTTACAAAGTCTTCCTCCTGGGTCTCATGTAGACAGCAAAAAAATTGTAGACTGTCAAATTGGACAGAGGCAGTTTCAGACTTATCCAATTCTTCTTTCTACTCTAATAACTCCCCCATTACCCTGGGAGACATTTTACAATGCAAAGTATCCTCCAATTTTCTTACCAGGTCTTTTTTGTTTTAAGACCAAATAATTAAAGAACCACTGGAGTCCATTAGGGCTCTTTGTTGACCAAAATAGTCCTCAGTATTATCTTTATCTCGTCATGCTTTTTGGACCAATAAAGGGATTCTCGAGGTTCCTCTAGCACATAGAACATGGCTGCAAAAAACTCCTGGAAACCTGAATGGGGGAAGGTAATGCAATCCTCATAGTCACTGATAAGCTGGAGAATATTTAAATGGAAGAGAGAATCGATGAAGGGTGCTTCCATGAGCTGGTACTGGATGTTGTCTTCTCTAAACTTTAAGTTCGCAGACCACATCCCCTCCATGGCCATGGCGCAGAGGGTGTTCCACTGTTCTGGCCACCTCTGATCTTCCAAATCCACCTCTTCTGTTGAGAACAAGTTGGAGAAAAAACAGGCATACAGTCTGGTGGTGGTCTTGGTGATTGGCTGGAGATCATCATCTCTCTTCTTTAGCTGCTTCTTGCTGGAACATACAGTCCAACACACCATGGGAGCGCTGCAGGAATTAAAGAGTTTCATTCTGTTTTATCTGTTTCAAGATTGTCTTAACTTTTCTTTGGTCACCAAAATGACTGATGAAATACCTCTGTCTTCCTCTGTGAACCCTGTAATGTGTACAAAGCACGGATTCACTAACAACTTCTTAAGACCTTTCATATGAGGGATCTGGGTCATGATCAGTAAGGTAGCCAATGAAACCAACTCTTTCTTCAACAAGCTGAGTAGGATTTGTGTCACTGGGAGCTTCTGGTACCAGTCTGTGCATGGCTGGCTATCTCCCACGGGATAAGGGCTTGGCTCAGGTATGGTCATTTCCTCAAAGCCATCAACAACAAACAGGAGCCTCTCAGGTTGAGACATGAACTCTTCAATGGGGGCCTGAGGGTTGGGCTGGTCCCAAGAAAGCAGGTCAGCAAAGGTGGTCTCCTCCATGCATTTCATTTTAAGGTAGCTAAGATAGAAAACATAGGAAAACCTATGCTGAAAGAGGATGCCATCTGCTCAATACAGCATGGCCTTCATTGCCTTGGTGGTTTTCCCAACTCCTGCCCTGCCCTCCAAGACTATCCTCTTGGCCTGGACTCCAGTCCTGTTAGGATCCAGTAGTCTCTGCATCTCTTCACATTCATTCTCAGATGTATTACAGACATACATGTGGTCTTCAGGCCAAGTGATATTGTCCCATGTTGCCAATATGGGACAATTCTTCAATGTCTCTCAGAATTCTCCTCTATATTCTAAAATAGGAGTGAGGAAATATATATATATATACACACACACACACACACACCAATGGTCAGAATGAATAATTCAGTTACAAAGTTCCTACCTAAAGTCTTGAACAAGACAAACAATCTCTGCCTTTCAAGGTCTTGTTTCTTTGTGGGGATGCAGTCGTGGAAAGTAATAAAAGATAGAGACAGTTAAATAATTTGGTGATATATACAAATGAAAAATATAGAATGGCAGAAGAAAGATCAAGAATGCCTTTAGAAGGGGGCCGGGAGGGATCAGTAGAGGCTTCTGCACTGAAAGTGGACATCTTAATCATAAAAAGTCAGGCCAAGATGTTTTCAGGCAGGGTCGACGGTGAGTGCCAGTATCCTAAGATAAGAATGAGAACATTCTAGAACATTGTGACCAAGGTGCCCAGTAGAGGGTACTCAACTGTGGGGAGGGACTGGGTCATGAATATCTTTGTTTTGAAGGTTAAGGAATGAGAAGCCATAATTTATATTTTCAAAAGTTCACTGTTCTTTGGAGGATGAATTATGGTACGTTAGTACAAGGAAGGAGGCCTGGTAGGAAGGTACTACTATCATCTAAGCAAATGCTGATAGCTGGCAGACTACTATGGGAACAATGTATAAGTATGTACAAATTATGTACCTATAAAAAATAAAAATGGTAACCACCATTCTACTCTCTCTGAGTTCAATTTTTTAGATGCCATATATTAGTGAGATCATGCAGTATTTATCTTTCTGTGCCTGGGTTATTTCACTTAATACAAAATCTTCCACGTTCATCCATGTTATCACAAATGATATAATTTCCCATTTTTATAGCTTATTAGTATTTGCATCATGCATATATACTACCTTTTGTTCATTTATCCATTGATGAACACTTAGGTGGATTGCATGCTTTGGCTATTGTGAATAATGCTGCAATGAATATGGGGGTACCGATGTCTCTTTGACATACTAATTTCATCATGCCAAGTAAACTAAGCCAGGCACAGAGAGAAAAATACTGCATGATCTCACTTATATGTGGAAATCTTAAAAATTCATACAAGTAGAGAATGGTGGTTGCCAGGGGCTTGGGGTGGGGGAAGTGTGAGGAGTGATAGGGAAGGGGGAGATGTTGATCAAAGGGTATAAAGTTTCAGTTAGACAAGAGGAATAAGTTCTGTGATCTATCACATAGCAAGGTTAATATGTACTATAGATTTCAAAATTGCTCAAAGTAGATTTTAAATATGCTCACTACAAAGAATTGATAAGTATGTGAGGTGACAGATATGTGTTGATTAGCCTTCTTTCATTTCACAGTGTATACATGTATCAGAACATCACATTGTACTCCCAAAACATAAGCAATTATTTGTCAATTAAAAATAAAACAAGATATTTTAAAAGATTTAGGGTATATCTTGAGGATAGAACCAGGAACACTACTGATTTATACCAAGGGGATGGGGAGTACTAAGGGAAATAGAGTTGCACATGCATGCTAGAATCTTGGCTTCAGTATTGGGGTGGATAATGATTCCATTTAGCAGGAAAAATTATGTGTACATGTGTGTGTTTCCCCACCCCCGACACAGTAGAGGAAACATAAGAGTAGAGATCAAATACCTGCCTTTAAGTTTTCTTCAAGATTTAGAACTGACATTTATTGCTGTCAGAGTGTAACTTCTTTGAACCTCAGTTCCCTTGTCTATAGGTTCCAAATAACCAGGAAATAACAGAAAAATCACTTGTCTTTTCATGTAGTCAACAAAAGGAAAATGTCATCTTCTGCATACAGAGTCCTAGAATTTCTTCCCAGCCAACATTCTGTTCAGATTACCAAAAGTCTCCAAAGTTTCTCAAATATTCAACCTTCTAGGGCTTTTCCCCACCTGCAAAAAAGAACTATGATTGTGGATTGAGCAAATCCAAAGACTTGATCCCTGGAGCTTTAACAAACAGTATTATGGACCAAAGGATTAACTGATATAGAACCTTCTGTCAAAAGAGGTCCAGCCAACTTGCCCCTGCTTAGCTCTACTTCTCTCCTTTGCAGCCAGAGTTTTGTGATACCTAAAACTCCATCAGATGTAAAACTGAGTGATTATATCAGAGGCAACCTTACTGATCCTTTGATCCAACTAATTTGGGAATAGGTCTTGCCATCCAGAAGTTTTAAAGCTAAACATAAAGGCACCATACATAAATTCAAAAAAGAAAAACTGCATGAGGAAGAATCTTTTCTATCTATGTGACAGAACAAGAGATCATTTTATACATGCAAAGTGTTCTTAGAAATCAGTAATAATAGAACAAGCACCCAAAAGACAAACAGAACTGGGGGTAGGGGCAGAATAGGCTGACATTTTGCAAGAAATAAAAAGTCTACAATTCTACTAAACATACAAAAAAACTAACACCAATCTTCCTGAAACTTTCAAAAAAATCAGAGAGGAGGGAATTCTCCACAGCTCATTCTATGAGGCCAGACCAAAACCAGACAATAACACAAAAACAGCAGCAAAAAACTACAGGCCAATATCCCTGATGAACTAGATACAAAAATTGTCAAGAAAATACTACCAAATTAAATCCAACAGCACATCAAAAAGATATTAAATAATCAAGTGGGTTTTATACCAGGGATGGAAGGATGGTTCAACAAACGAAGATCAACAAATGGGATTAATCACATATAAGAAATTAAGATAAAAACTATATGATTATCTTGATAGGGGAAAGAAAAGGCAGTTGATAAAATTCACCATTTCTTCATGATAGAAATCCTCAAACTAGGCATGAAAGAATATATCTCAAAATAATAAAAGGCATGTATGACAAACCAACAGCCAACATCATACTGAATGGGAAAAAGTAGAAAACATTCTCCACTAAGACCTAGAACAAAACAAGGATGCCCACTGTCACCACTTCTATTCAATATAGTGCTAGAAGTCAGAGAAATCAGGCAAGAGAAAGAAAAAAAAGGCATCCAAATTGGACAAGAGGAAGTCAAATTGTCATGTTTACTGATGGTATGATTTTTACATCTAGAAAACTCTAAAGACTTCTTCAAAAAACTTTTAGGTTTGATAAAGAAATTCAGTAAAGTTTCAGGATACAAAAATCAACATACAAAAATCAGTAGCATTTCTGTACATCAATAACTATCTAGCTGAGAGCAAAATCAAGACAACAATCCAATTTACAAAAACTACCCACCTCAAAAAAAAAAAAAAAACCCACCTAGGAATATATTTAACAAAGGAGATGAAAGATCTCTACAAGGAATCCTAAAAAATACTGATGAAAGAAATCAAAGATGACAAAAACAAATGGGAAAATATCTCATGCTCATGGATTGGTTGAATCAACATTGTTAAAATGTCTGTCCTGCCCAAAGCAATTTACTGATTCAATGCAATCCCCACCAAAATACCAAAGTTATATTTCACAGATCAATAAAAAATAATTCTATGTGTCATTAAGAACCAAAAGTAGCCTGAATAGCCAAAGAAATCTTAAGTAAGAAGAACAAATCTGGAGGCATTACATTACCAGACTTTAAACAAGACTATAGTATAGCTGCAAGGCTATGGTAACCAAACAGAATAGTATTGATACAAAAATAGAGACATAGACCCATGGAATAGAATAGAGAACCCAGAAATAAAACCATCTACCTTCAAACCAGCTGATCTTCCACAAAGCAAAGAACATACACTGGGGAAAGAAAACCCTATCCAATTAATGGTGCTGGGAAAATTGGATAACCACTTGTAGAAGAATGAAACAGGACCACTATCTCTCATCATATACAAAAATTAACTCAAGATGAATTAAAGACTTAAATGTAAGGTATGAAACCATAAAAATTCTGATAGAAAATGTAGAGAAAACTCTTACAGACATAGGCTCTAGGCAATAGAATTTATGACTAAGACCTCAAAGAGAAATACAACAATAAAAATAAATAAATTGGACTTGATTAAATTAAAAAGTTTCTGCACAGCAAAGGAAATAATCAACAGGGTAGATTGACAACCTCCAGAATGGGAGAAAATATTCACAAACTATACATCTGATAAAGGGTTAATATCCAAAATCTACAAAGAGCTCAAAAAAATCAGCAAGAAAAAAAACAAACAGCCCCATCAAAAAGTAGGCAGAAGACATGAATAGACGTTTTTCAAAAGAAGATAGAAAAATGGCCAAGCATATGAAAAAATGTTCAACATTACTAATCATCAGGGAAGGCAGGAATGGAGAACCCTAAAAGGTTTCATAGCATAAAATATAGGTCACACACAAAGTGAAAATGGAAGTAGTATCAGATTTATCAACGATGAGCACAGGAGGACTTTGCGAGGCCAGCAACATTGAAGTAAAATTATTCTCAATGTGGAACATTGCACTTAAACCATTCACCAAACGGGAAGCAGCATTGGAGAAATTTTCAATGAGGCAAATATTTGAAAATACCATCTGATGTTGACCTTTCTCAGGAAGTTACTAACAGATGCAGAATCCAGAAGAAGAAAGAAGGCAAGATTTGAGAGCAGAAAATGAAATCTGAGATTAAATAAATATCAAGATGGATTGAGTTTAGGAGGGGCAAGGTGTCAGATGAGAAAAAACACCAACCAGAGAGATTTTAGAAGACAGTGAAAAAAAATAAATAAACAAGCAGACAAACATAGATCAGACAAGGGTTGGAAGGAAGGGTGCCTGAAACTACAGGAGACTCCATGGGAAGAAGCTGCAGAGAACTAGAAGAAGAAAGGCCTCTGATAGGCTTGGAGACCAGTGACAAGAGTAGGTGGAGCAGTTAAATTTCCCCTCCCTTGCATCTCAGACTGCTGGTGGGCTCCTGAGCAGATGGAGAGATCTGCCAATACCAGCTCAGAGACAGCCGCTACCAGTGAGCCTCTTGCAGACAGGGCACCAGGCTCCCAGCTCCCTTGGGGAATCTCCTGGCCCACATACCCAAGCCAATTAGCAGGCACCATGTTGCTCCATTTTTCTCTTCCCATTCCCTACCCATGGCTGCTGAGGGAGACAATTTAGCCACCACCTAGAGGCATCGGCAAAGAATGGGATCTTTCCTTTCGGGGCCCTACAGTGGACTGATAGGTACTCAGACTGTGAGCTCCCTACCTGCCAGCCCTCCCAGGTGTTGTTTGCCTGGTCATTCCAGGAGAGCAGGGCAAATCCTGAGGCAGAGATATTGATCCAGCTTGGGTACACCGTGGGTGACTTGAGACCAGCACTCCTCTCCCTAGCAGGGTCAGGGAGTGACCTCCAGGATTCAAGGAACAGGCCTGGAGACCATATCCCATACACCCAGGTCTTGATAAAATTGCCCCAGGGCACAGAAAGGATATTTGTGAATGAGCCTACTGAGGTGTGTGTGCCATCAGGGGCAGATCAGTGTGCTTAAGGGGCAACCTTCCTTCCATTCCATGGGAGGGCTATGCTCCCAGCTCAGGCTGCCATCCAAGGCAGGGAACCTCTCAACCCACATCACAACCAGGGGAGGTCCACTGGTTTCAGATACCATCTGCTGGCAGAGGTCCATGAGAAACTGCAGAATAGCAGAGGGTGGAAAAGAGCGAGGTCTGCTCCAGACTGCAGGTCTGAGACAGCCCCAGCACCACACACAGACTTTTCAGCTGAGTGGGACCATTTCAGCCCTTCCCTGGCACCTTTGTTCAAAAGCAAAGGATAGACATTTGACCCCTGCTAACAGAATTTGTGGAGTTTGAGAGCAGACTCACCCAACCCAGCTCTGCCCAGATTCACTCCCCTACCTGCCCCAATTGAGGTGGAGAATAATAACACACCTGGAAGTCCCAGGGCCCCACCCACACCTGAGGCACTAGACTGCCTTTTCAGAGGAACAAGAGCTGGTTATAGGACCCCAAAACAACACTGTAGCCTGCTCCTCCCAGCAAGCATCACCTAGTGACAGGGAGGTCATTCTGCACACACTTTAAGGGCATCTACTGACTCATTATACAGGTGTGGTCGAATCTCACCAATAAACACCACCTACTGGCTCAGAGATTGAACGGAGCATGCCATTATTCAAATGAAAATCTAAAGGTAAGAAGCCACAGCTAATCCAGAGGAAAAGGAATCAGCAAAAGAACTCTAGAAGTATGAAGACTCAAATAGAAAGCACACTGCCAAAGGGGAACATCACCTCTCTAGCAATGGACATCAACAAAATTCAGAACACTAAAATGACAGAATTATTTTGAAGATGGATTGTAAGGAAACTCAATGATATGCAAGAAAAAATGAATAACACAAACCACACACACAAAAATAAAGACTTGGATGAAAAATTCACTACAGGAAATCAAACAGAACTTCTAGAAATGAATAATTTATTCAGGGAATTACAAAGCACAGTGGGAAGTCTCGAAAACAGAGTAGATCAAGCCTAAGAAAGACTCTCAGGGATTGAAGATAACACTTTTCAATTAAATAAGTCAGTCACAGAGATAGAGCAGAGAAATAAGGGAAAACAGCAAAGTCTACAATAAATGTGGGATTATGTGAAGAGGCCTAATATGAGAATCATAGGCATCCATGAGGGTGAGGGAGAAAATACACAAGATTTGGATAAGCTATTTAAGGATATAATAGAGGAAAATTTCCCAGGACTTGCTAAAAAATCTAGATATCCAGATAAAAGATGTTCAAAGGACTCTTGAGAGATTCATCACAAACAGGAAGACATCATAACACACAGTCATCAGACTGACCCATATAACCACCAAAGCAGCCCTCCTATGAGATGTAAGGCAAAAAAAGCAGGTAACCTACAAAGGAAAACCCATTAGAATAATGGAAGACTCCTCAACTGAGACCTCACAAGAAAAGACTGGGGCCCCATTCTCAGTCTTCTCAAGCAGAATAATGCCCCGACTACAATCTTGTACCCTGCAAAACTAAGTTTTGTATATGAAGGAGAAATAACGACCTTCTCAGACAAGCAAAGACTGAGGGAATTCACCAAGACAAGACCTACCTTCCAGGGAGTACTCAGAACAGTGTTACACATGGATCAGCACAATAAACACTCATGAATGTAAAATCACCCTAAAGCTCAACGTCAAAGGCCAGATATCACAATGGCTTAAGAGAGAAAAACAAAGCAACAAAGTTCAACTCAACAGGATTAACAGAAATCTGCTTCACTTATCAATTCTCTCAATAAATGTCAATAGCTTGAACTGCCCACTAAAGAGAAATAGACTGGCTGAATGGATAATACACACAAGCCAAGTATCTCCTGTCTTCAGGAAACACATCTGACCCACAAGGATGAATTGATATTCAAGGTGAAGGGATGGAAAACAATATTTCAAGCAAATGGAAGCCGATAATAAGCTGGTGTGGGAGTTTTGATTTCAGAAAACTTAGTCTTCAAATCAACAAAAGTAATGAAAGACAAAGAGGGTCATTATATAATGGCGAAGAGTACAATTTAACAAGAAGACATAATAATTATAAATATTTACATAGCAAACTCAGGTGCACCCAGATTCATAAAGAAAATCCTAATTGATCTAACAAAAAAGAGTAAACAGCAACACCACAATAGCTGGAGACTTCAACACTCCTCTGACAGAAAAGGACAGATCCTCCAAACAGAAAGGAAACAAAGAAACAATGGACTTAAACAGAACTCTATAACAAATGAGCCTGACTGACATTTACAGAACATTATACTCCAAAACCACTAAATATACATTTTTCTCATCAGCTCATGGGACATTCTCTAAGATTGACCATATCCCAGTCCACAAAGCATGTATCAAAAAAATTTTAAATTGAAATTATACCATGCATCTTCTCAGACCACAGTGGAATAAAATTAGAAATCAACTCCAACAGAAACTCTCATCACTACATAAACTGATGGAAGCTAAACAACCTTCCACTGAATGATTATTACATTAAGGAGGAAATCAAGATGGAAATCAAAATATTCGTTGAACTAAATGATAAAGGAGACACAAGTTATCAGAATCTGTGGGATACAACTAAAGCAGTCCTGAGAGGAAAATTTATATCCATAAATGACTATATCCAAAACACAGATCACAAACAAAAAAATCTAATGAATTGTCCCAAAGAACTGGAAAATGAGGAGCAAACCAACCCCAAACCCAGCAGAATAAAAGAAATAACAAAGATCAGAGCAGAAGTAAATGAAATAACAAAAAATATATATGGAAGAGGAATAAAACAAAAAGTTGGTTCTTTGAAAATATAAACAAAATGGACATGCCTCTGGCTAGATTAATGAGAAGAAGAAAAGAATGAACTCTAATAAGCTCCATCAGGAATGAAAAAGAAGAAATTACAACTGATGCCATGGAGATATAAAATATTATCTATGAATACTATAAAAACCTCTATGCACATAAACTGGAAAATGTGGAGGAAATGGACAAATTTTTACAAACACACAGCCTCCCTAGGCTAAATCAGGAAGAAACAGAATTCCTGAACAGACCAATATCAAGTAGTAAAATTGAAACAGCAACAAAAAACTTTACTAAAAAGAAAAGGCCAAGACCAGATGGTTTCACAGACCTATTATTATACCAGACCTACAATGAAGAACTGGTCCCTATCCTGCAGAAATTATTCCACAGCATCAAGAAGGAAGGAATTGTCCCGAACACATTTTATGAAGCCAACATCACCCTGATGCCAAAACCAGGAAAAGACACAACAAAAAAAAGAAAACTACAGACCAATATCCCTTATAAATATAGGTGCAAAAATTCTCAACAAAATCCTAGCAAACCGAATTCAGGTGTTTATCAAAAAAAAAAAAAAAAATCTATCGCGACCAAGTGGGCTTCATCCCAGAGATTCAGGGATGGTTCGACATATGCAAATCTATAAATGTAATTCTCTACATAAATAGAGGCAAAAACAAAGATCTTATGATCCTCTTAACAGACATTGAAAAAGCATTTGACAAAATTGAACACTCTTTTATAATAAGAACGCTTCACAAAATAGGGACAGACAAACCTTATCTATAAATAATACAAGCCATATGTGACAAACCCACAGCCAATGTCATACTGAGTGGGGGAAAACTGAAAGCATTCCCACTTAGAACTGGAACCAGACAAGGTTGCCCTCTATCACCACTTCTATTCAACATAGTGCTGGAAGTCTGAGGAAGAGCAATCAGACAAGAGAAGGAAATCAAGGACATTGAAATGGGGGCAGAAGAGGTCAAAGTATTATTCTTTGCTGACGATCTGATCTTATATCTACAAATACAAAACCCCAAAGACTCAATATCCTTAACGATAGCACCAACAAAAGTAAAATACTTAGGAACATATTTAACTAAGGAGGTAAAAGACCTCTACAGGGAGAACTACAAAACACTGAGGAAGAAAATAGCAGAGGACATAAACAGGTAGAAAATCATATTATGCTCATGGATAGGCAGAATCAACATTGTTAAAATGTCTTTACTACCCAAAGTGAGCTACAGATTCAATGCAATCCCTATTAAAATACCAACATCATTTTTCAAAGATCTAGAAAAAATAATTCTATGCTTTCTATGGAACCAGAGAAGATCCTACATAGCAAAACCAACCTTAAGCAAAAGGAAAAAATTGGGAGGCATCAATTTACCAGACTTCAAACTGTACTACAAGGCTATAGTAACTGAAACAGCATGTTACTGGCACAAGAACAGTGACATAGACCAATGGAATAGAACTGAGAATCCAGATATAGAACCCAGATATAAAACCATCCTCATATAGCCATCTAATCTTTGACAAAAACATACACTGGAGAAAACAATCCTTAATCAATAAATGGTACTGGGAAAACTGGATAGCCACATGTAGAAGACTGAAACAGGATCCACACCTTTCATCTATCATGAAAATCAACCCATAGTGGATAACAGACTTAAACCTAAGGCATGAAACTATAACAATTCTAGAAGAAAATGTGGGAAAAAATCTTCTAGACATTGGCCTAGGCAAAGAATTTATAAAGAAGACCCCACAGGCAATCACAGCAACAACAAAAATAAATGAATGGGACCTGATCTAATTAAAAAGATTCTGTGCAGCCAAGAAAACTATCATGAGAGGAAAAAGACAACCTACAGAATGAGAGAAAATATTCACATGTTACACATCCAATAAAGGGCTGATAATTAGAATCTATATAGAATTCAGGAAAATCAGCAAGAATAAAATCATACAACCCTATCAAAAAGTGGGCAAAGGACATGAACAGAAACTTTTCAAAAGAAGACAGAATAATGGCCAACAAACATGAAAAAATGCTCAACATCTGTAAAAATCAGGGAAATGCAAATCAAAACCACAATGAGATATCACTTAACTCCAGTAAGAATGGCCTTTACCAAAAATTCCCAAAACAATAAATGTTGGCATGGATGTTCTGCAAACTAGTACAACCTTTGTGGAAAGCAAGGTAGAGATACCTTAAAGAGATATAAGTAGATCTACCATTTGATCCAGCAATCCCATTACTGGACATCTATGCAAAAGAACAAAAGACATTCTATACAAAAGACATCTGCACTGGAATGTTTATAACAGCACAATTTGCAACTGCAAAGCTGTGGAAACAACCCAAGTACCCATCAAAACATGAGTGGATTAATAAAATGTGGTATATGTATACCAAGGAGTTCTACTAAGCCACAAAAAACAATGGTGATCTAGCACCTCTTGTATTATCCTGGATAGAGCTGGAACCCATTCTACTAAGTGAAGTATCCCAGGAATGGAAAAACAAGCACCACAGGTACTCACCATCAAATTGGTTTTAACTAATCAACACTTAAGTGCCCATATACTAATAACATTCATCTGGTGTCAGGCAGATGGGGGGGGGGAAGTGTTGGGTATATACACATCTAATGAGTGTCATATGCACCATCTGGGGGATGGACATGGTTGAAGCTCTGACTGGGGGAGGACAAGGGCAATATATATAACCTAAACATTTGTATCCCCATAATATGCTGAATAAAAACAATTAATAAAAATAAATAAACATCAAGATGAGAGCCAGGTGGCACCAATTCCCAATGCAAGAAGGATGTGGGGACTTCAGGAAATTGTCTAGAAATAGCAGAAAGGAACCTGAGGGATGCCTTGGTATGTTCAATTCCATCATACATCTCAAAGATCTTCAGGATGGTGTAATAATTGCATAGAAAATTGAACAAAAAACAATTATTAACTCAAAAACAGGAAATTGTTCCCCAAGAGAGACATAAGTATTGGGCTGAACAATGTCCTCCCCCACACCCCGAAAGTCATATCCATGACCTGATCCACAGAACCTGTGATTATCACCTTATGGGCAAAAAGCAAATATTACCTAATATTACAGAAGATGGGATTAAATTAAGACACTTGAAAAGAGGAGCTTTCCTGGGTTATCTGGGTGCTCATGCAATATGTCCTGATAAGAGAAGTGGAAGATTAGACAGAGACACATGGAGGAAGAGACAGGGTAAGTAGCAATGAGAACAGAGACATACAGGAGTGATGAAGCCACAACTCTACAAGCAGACAGCTGGAAGAGACCACGAACAGATCTCTCCAGAGCCACCCCAGACAGTGTGGCTCTGCTGACACCTGTATTTCAGATATTTGGCCTATCACAGAGGTGCTTTAAAGCACCGAGTTTATGGTACAATTTGTTCACAGCAGCCCTTGTAAACTAATGCAAGATACAACCTTGACTATTACATGGCTCAGAATTTAAGTTCCCATGATACTGACTCTGTCACACACAAGAAAAATGACCTTATCAGAGAATAGAAGGGACGAGAGATACGTAGCATGACAAGAAGTCAGGAGATAATTGACTTAAAAACTAAGAAATAGCAGAATATGCTAATCATTTATGACCATAGAAACACCAAAAGTGGCAGCCAAGAGTAGCATGTAGTTGTATGTCATAGTGTGTGGCTGTATGCAGCAGTGTGTGGTTGGGTACAGACAGCTCAGGAGTTAAGCAAAACCATTGATGCTTTGTATTATAGGCTGTGTATTTGTGAGACTCTTTGAGGCTTATATACATGTGCATATAGTCTGTTGATACGTCTAAACTTAATACTTAAATGTATGTACTACTTTCTCAATGCGAAATGTCCATAGGGCCACTGGTACAGAAAACACAGATGCCTGTTAATTAGCCTGTTAAGTAGCCTGTTAAGTATGTTAGTAGGTAACTTAAATGCTTTTTAATTAACAAAAGTACAAAGTTCAGAAACAGAAACTGTTGTCTAAGGGTGAAAACAGAGAATTCCCAGTTAAGGTAACTTACTAGTCAATACTCAGTACTGGAAGAACTAGTTGGGAGGAGTTTAATTTCTTCCATACTATAAATTCAAGAAAATTTCAGGGTAGAGGCAAACGTGGATGTGGTGAAATGAGGGTTCCGTCAAGCAATGTGTCCACCATCATCATCATGTAGTGCACAAACCTGTTCCTCCTTCTAGCACCTCTGGTTCTTCTTTGTCTGGGTCTCGGGATTCCTGGGTCTGCACAAGCCCCAAAAGAGACAGTGATGACGAAATCCTGAAATGTCTCAGACTGAAAGTGAGCTGGCAATGACAGAGACTCCCAGTAGAACCAACTCTTTCAGTGACAAACTTGGAGTGGAAAAGACTGGAGGAATCAGATCCTCAAACTCTGTCAACCCGACTAAAGCTGCAACATGCTAACTTGGAAAGACCACAGCACTCACTAAGCACAGACATCCTCAGGGCCTGGGCTCCTGCCCTCCCTCTGCCTAGAATCCCAGATATCCATCCACTTGGTTCATCCTCAAGGCTTTGCTCAAAACCTCATCTCCTATAAAGCAAACCTTACTGGATCTAAACTAATTGATTAATAGCAATACCATAATCACCAGAGATTTCAACACCCCACTGATGGCAAGAGACAGAGCCTTCAATCAGAAAATTAACGAAGAAATAATGGACTTAAACAAAACTCTAGAACAATTGGGACTGACTGACATTTACAGGACATTCTACCCCAAATCCACTGAATATACCTTCTTCTCATCAGCTCATGGGACATTCTCTAAGATTGCCCATATCCTAGGACACAAAGTAAACCTCAAGAAATTTAAAAAAATAGAAATCATACCATGCATCTTCTCAGATCACAGTGGAATAAAAGTAGAAATCAACCCTAACAGAAACTCACATTTCTACACAAAAACATGGAAATTAAACAACCTCCTACTAAATGATTACTTAATAAATGAAGAAATCAAGATGGAAATAAAAAAATTCTATGAAGAAAATGACAATGCGGAGACAAGTTATCAAATCCTCTGGGAAACAGCTAAAGCAGTTCTGAGAGGAAAGTTTATCTCCATAAATGCCTATAACCAAAAGTCAAAAAGATCACAAATAGACAATCTAACGAAACGACTCAAAGAGCTGGAAAAAGAAGAACAGACCAGCCCCAAACCCAGCAGAAGAAGTGAAATTAACAAGATCAAATCAGAACTAAATGAAATTGAAAACAGGGAAGCTATTCAGGAGATTAATAAAACAAAAAGTTGGTTCTTTGAAAAAAT
>VSMD01114105.1:0-10419 GCA_008750895.1 Mirza zaza
TGGAGTCTTTTTGCATTTTCTTTGTGTTGATGATCCAGTTTTTCTTGCAACTCGTTTGATTTTCTTACGATCCACATTTGAAATTCTTCTTCTGTCATTTTAGCAGTCTGATTTTGGTTGGTGTCCATTTCTAAGGGGCTGGTGTTCCTCTTTGGGGGTGTGCTTTCTGTTTGAGTTTTCATATTTCCAGAGTTCCTTCACTGATTTCTTCCCATCTGGATCAGTTGTTGCTTCTTTCCTTTAGGTTTTCATTTGGGTAATGACACACCCTGTTTAGTCTCTTAGCCAGTAGGTGGTGTTTGTGGGTGAGATTCGACCACACCCTGTATGATGAGTCAGTAGATGCTGTGAAAAGGGTGTGTAGAATGTCCTCCCTCTCAGTAGGTGGCGCTTGCTCAGAGGAACAGGCTACACTGTTGTTTTTGTGTCCTGTAACCAGCTCTTGTTCCTGTGGAGAGGTACTCTGGTGCCTCAGGTGTGGTTGGTGGGGCCTTGGGACTTCCAGGTGTGTCCTTTTCTCCATGTCAGTGAGGGCTGGTCTGGGAGTGGGTCTGGGCAGAGCTGGGTTGGGTAAGCCTGCCCTCAGGCACCACCAATGCCATTAGCAGGGGTCAAAATTCTGTTTTCTGCTTCTGGGAAAAGCTGCCAAGGAGGGGCTGGAATGGCCCCGCTTAGTCAGAGAATCTGCATGTGGGGGTGGGGCTGTCTGAGACCCACAGTCTGGAGCAGGCCTCGCTCCTTTCCACCCTCCCCCAACTCCGCAGCGTCTCCCGGGCCTCTGCCAGCAGGTGAGACCTCATGCCACCACCACCGGGTCTCCCCTGGGTGTGATTCATGCCGGGAGGTTCCCTGCGCAGGGTCACCACTTGGGCTGGGCACGCAACCCTGCCTTGGGAGGAGGGTTGCCCTCTAGGACGCTGATCTGCCCTTAAAGGCACACACACCTCAGTAAGTTGTTCAGGAATATCCCTTTTGTGCCCTGGGCAATGCAAGACCTGGGTGCACGGTATCTGTTCCGCAGGTCTGACCTCTGGGCCCCAGAATTCAATCCCTGACCCCACCAGGGAGAGGAGTGCCAGTCTCAATTCACCCGTGGGAGCCCAAGCTGGGTCGATGTCTCTCAGCCTCAAGGTCTGCCCTGCTCTCCTGGGATCACCGGGCCAGCAGCACCGGGAGGGCTGTTGGGTAGGGAGCTCACAGTCTGAGTACTCCTCAGTCAGCTGAAGGGACCCAAAAGAGAAGGTCCTGTTCCCCGGAGATGCCTCTGGCTGGTGGTTATATTGTCTCTCTGGGCAGCTGTGGATAGGGATGGGGGAGGGGAGAATGGAGCAATATGGCATCTGTGCACACAGAGATGCCCCGAGGGAGTTGGGAGCCTGGTGCCGCGTCCGCTACAGGCTTACCGATCACTGGTGGTGGCCATCTCTGGGCTGGTGTCTGCAGGTCTCTCCACCAGCTGGGGACCCCACCAGCATTCTGAGATGCAAGGGAGGGGAAAGTTAACCGCTCCACCTACCCTCACCGCTGGTCTCCAAGCTTCTTGGGGAGGTCTCTGCTTCCAGTTCTCCTACGCAACCTCCTCCTGTGGAGTCTCCCATAGTCTCCGGTATCCCTCCTTCCTACCCTCGGCCAAGGTATGCTTGTCTGCTTGCTGTTTTCTTCTAATTTCTTCTAGAAGCTGTCTTTTTTGCAGAGACACTCTGGCAGTGTTTCTCGTCTGCCTCCCAAATTTTTTCTTTTACTTTTTTTTTTTTTTTGAGACAGAGTCTCACTCTGTTGCCCAGGCTAGAGTGCCATGATGTCAGCATAGCTCACAGTAACCTCAAACTCTTGGACTCAAGCAATTGTACTGCCTCAGCCTCCCAAGTAGCTGGGACTATAGGCATGTGATACCATGCCCAGCTAATTTTTTCTATATATTTTTAGTTGGCCAATTAATTTCTTTCTATTTTTAGTAGAGACGAAGTCTCACTCTTCCTCAGGCTAGTTTCAAACTCCTGACCTTGAGGAATCTGCCTGCCTTGGCTTCCCAGAGTGCTAGAATTACAGGTGTGAGCCACCGCACCTGGCCCATTTTTCTACTTATTAAATACATTAGTTGAGTTTTTTTTCCTATTGAGTTGTTTGAGTTCCTTATATATTTCTTATTTATTGATAATCCCTTGTCAAATGGATAGTTTAAAAATATTTTCTCCCATTCTGAGGTTGTCTTTTCACTGTGTTGATTGTTTCCTTTGCTGTACAGAAGGTTTTTCAGCTTGATGTAATCCCATTTGTCTTATTTTTGCATTTGTTGTCTGCACTTAAGGTCTTACTCAAAAAATCTTTTCCCAGCTCTTCTGAAGCTCCAAACTTGGATTTCCCTCCCTCTCCTTTTAATTGGCTATAAGGGATCCCCCTATATACTTATGAGTTAGTAGCCAAAAGCTACAGCATTAATAGTAGATGACTTCAGGATCTAAGCAACCCACTCATGTAGCTTTCTTGTGTCTTCTTTTCCATTCCTGCTCTATCTTGGATGCACCACTTCTACCTCATGATATATAAGTCCTGGAGCCACCTGACCTTATGACTTTGTGGTCTGATAGTACCCAGCTCACCATGAACAGTCCAGACCTCATGGCTCTTTTGATGTTTGAGATTAGGTACTGCATTTCTTCCAGGACCCAGTAGCATACCAGGTCCTGCTTTTCAAAAGATGTGTCTGCTGTAGATGGCATGACCTTATTTCAGAACACTAGGCATCAGTGTTGTAATTCTCCTATTTGGACTGCAATAAATAACACAGGGCATCTTTTCCCATCACAGATACTCTAGTGCTATGCCATACTGGTGGGTTATATTACTCAAGTAGCAGGGCCACTGGCACCAGAGTCTGAATTTCTATACATTTTTTTTTTTTTCTGCTTTGGTCTTTACTTCAACTTACCAGCCTTTCTTGCCACCTGGTGTGTGATTTGATGCTGGATTCCTGGCAATGGAATATACTGCCTCCAGAACATGGAAATACCTACCAGATGAAGCACTTACTCATTTAGAAAGTACAAGCTGCAGTAATTTGTCCTTTCTTTTCAAGGGATGCCCCCCAATACCTAAGACCATGGGACTTCTGAGAATTTTACTGATATGGTAGGCTCCGAATCTTTGTAGGGTTTATCTCCTGTGCATATATTTTATATAAGTCTATGTTGTATTTGCAATGCATTTTCATGTGGTCCAGTTGGCATGATACCTTAGATATAGTGGACTGATGAGATTTTTCGTGGTATCCTAGTCATAAAGAGTATATTGAGACAAAGTGGAAGAGTCAACATAGCTCTTGGATAAGATTGCAAATATATACTATAGTCCATTTCAAGTGAATGTGAGTTCTTTCTGATCTTTTCTGGTGTGGTTAGAAAATAATGTATTTGGCAGATTAATGGTCGCATTCTATGTGCTTGAAGTCATAGTTATATGTGCTAGCAAAGATGCCACATTTGGGCTACTACTGTTTAGTTGAGTTTGTGGTATTCATTGTTCTCCAGGATACATTTTTTTAGGGTAAGCAATGAATTAAATGGAGACATTATGGGAATTATCACCCCTGTTATATGCATTAGGTTTTTAATAGAGGCCATTAAATTTACACCATTCTCCCTGGAATGTGATAGCTTATTGGAGAGTGCTCTGGATATAATATCTGTGGAAGGGAAGTGAAGGAAGCAAGACTGGGTGGAAGAAAAAGTTGGGCTGCGATGCAATCTCAGTGAATGACATGGTTGACCTACGGGAAGCCCTTGGCGTGAACTGGCCTGCATAGTTGTCCTGAGCTGAGTGAGAGCCCTGGGCCTTGATTGTCTTGTGTTGGCCAATTACTGGATGTGAGATAACCAGGAAAGGGGCATAACCTTGGGCAAAGCAATTCTCTTCAAGCCAGCCACTTCCAAAGAGGGCTGATAGCTGAGGACTGTCTGCTGGGAGCACTTCCAGCTGCAGGGAGAATAGGTTCTTCATTCTTCAAGCTGAATCTGGGCAGGGTATCTCAGAATCCACTACTAAATGAAATCTGGAATCTCTTATATTATGTGATATGACTCTTAAAAGTGATATCATATTTCATATGTATTTTTTTAAGTAGAGGCTTTTTGGTGCTTTTAGTATATTTGAAGTGAAGGATAACAAAGAAAGGGGCGGGGGGGGGGGGAAGAAATGGCCATACTCTAATTGCAGAAGAGTCCCACTAATCATTAGCATATTGAACAGACACTGAATTCAATGAGAATGGTATTTGTAGACTGATAAATGAGTCTGGAATAAACTACTTCCCAGAAATTGCCTAAATGTAGCTCAGGCTAGCATAAACTAGTTGCCCCAGGCTGGCTTCCCTGTTTCACTGAAAAACAAGCAGTACTTCACCGTATGGAATTAATTGCAATTGGAGTATATTCTAATAAGTTCTCGAGAGCCCCAGGTATACTGTGGATTCGAATTCATCCATAATCAGTAATTATGCTCTTCTATTTAAATATTTGATCTTGGACAAGATTTTATGCAATTAAGGACATGAATTTGATGTATATTGTTAGGCTTAATGTCTTCTTCAAAATATGAAAACATGAATTTAATCAGGAATTTCAGAAATGATAACTTATCTGAGAGGCCTCCTCTGACTTCCTTATTTAAAGTACCACTTGCCTCATTATTCATTTCTTTACTCTTTTCATCTTTGCGTTTATCACTATCTGATATTTATTATACATTTTTTTTAAATGGAATGATTGTATCTCCCATCTGTGTTTGGAATGTGTTCCATGAGAGCTTGGAATTTGTCTACTTTGTTTATTGCAATGTTGCTAATACCTAGAAGAGTACAGGGTACATAGTTAGTGCTCAATATATGTTGGCTGAAAGGATGGACCAATTAATATATGAGTCATATTCTATTTGGTTAATACACTTCTCTACTTTTGGAAAAACATTTAACCTTATTGAAGTTAAGGTCATTAATTACGTTAAGGGTTAATGGTTGCTTTCGGTGAATTTAGGAGTAAAATTACTGTAACTTTTCCTCCATGAAAGTCTCTGAGTTTTGATCAGAAGAGTTAACTATAGTCAATACTTCATTAAACACTCTTTAAATGACAAAAATCATCACATTTCATCAATTGTTCTGATTTTGTGACTTCTGACAGCTACTACTAATGATGCTACTGTAGCACTGCTGATGATGATGATGGTGGTGGTGACAGTAGGTAATATTCACTGAACAGGTTTTCACTAGTCATTATGCTAAGAATTCTGTGTTCATTAACTTATATGATTCTCAGTACAACTCTATGAAGCATGTTTTACCATTTTACTGGTAAGAAAACTGAAATATGGAGAAATACATATCCAAAGCAAATGCACATGGCTCGTTGTAAGGAACCAGCATTTGAACTGGGGTGAGACTTACACCAAAGCCTGTGATCTTAGCTACTGTGATATTCTGAGGAAGTGGCAAGCAGAGAGAAGGCTGAGGGAGGAGATATAATTTGAAGGAAAATAAATCCCACACTCTCCCTTTCAAAATTATGGGTGAGGGAAACAGGAGAATATTTGGGGGTCCTCCAGAAGCATCATTTGCAAACAGGTGACTATAAGGCAGAAAGAAAAATGGCAATGTCAGAGCATAATCTGAAGGTTTGTGGGAGCAGAGGAGAAGGAGGTCTGGTCTTTTGGGGGAGACAGGGAGGATTATAGAGCAGTAATAATTCAGTTGAGTCTGAGAAGGGGAGGAAGGACCTACCAGAAAGAAATGACAACAGTGCAAACATATTGTCAGAAATATGGTGTGTAAAGTATCCTGTCTGAACAATGTAGTGGAAAAGTATAGTGCTTCATCAAACTTCACTGTCTAAGTAGGATACTGCAATATATACACTACATATAGTGCATAGTAGTATATAGTATAAGTGAATATGTATATACGTTACTACACAGTATTAAATAAACTACTCTCTAAGTAGTATACTACAGTAAATTGGAAAAATTAATAAAACTCGACCCTGTAAAGAAACACATTTATTTCACATGTTTTGTCAAATTAAAAAACGTGGAATAGTAGTGGCACTTTGTTTTTCCAACAACTCAACATTCCTCACTCCTGTGTACCCTTTACCTACACTCACCAGTTGTTTGCATTTTCCATCTTTGCTTTATTGTATGTATATACATAATCATGATTACAGCTAAATCACTGAGTCATTTGAGAGTAAGTTTCAGACTTAATGACTCTTTATCATAAAATACTGCAGCATGAGTTTTCTAAGAACAAGGACATTTTTTTACCTAACTAACCATAATATAATTACTGAATTCATACAATTTAGCATTGATACAGTGTTATCATCTTACATACAAACCATATTCAGATTTTACCATTTATCCAGTAATATCCAATATTTATCTCAATAATATCCTGGGAAACAATTTTTCCCACTTTAGGGTGCAAGCAAGGGTTACACATGGCGTTTAATTCCTATTGCTTTAATCTTCTTTAATTTAGAAGATTTCCTGAGTCATTTTTGCTTTTATAACATTAATGTTTTGAAATGTACAGGCCAGTTGTTTTGGAAAATGAGCCTCAGTTTGGACTTGTCTGTTCCCTCATGTAGATTCAAGTTGTGTGTTTTTGTTAGGAACTCTGTATTTGTGAGGTGTGTCTTTCTCTGCATCACAGCAAAGGTGTCAGTTGGTACCAACATTGGTGATGTTAACTTTGATTACTAGGTTAAGGTTGTTAGCTGTCAGGATTCTCCTTTGTAAACCTACCATTTTCCCTTTAAAATCAAATGTGGGGAGATACTTTGCAAGTATGTACGTATCCCAACAAATATTTAAACAATTATTTTGGCACCCATTAATGATTCTTATCTGAATCAATTACGAATATATGATTGAAAATTCTTCTTTGATTCTTTCTATATTTCTTAGTTGGCATTTCTCCTATCATTTTTTGAGCAATTTCTTACTTTCTGGAACAAAACAATATTCCAGGCTCACCTTGGACTTTCTCCACTCCTACAATCAGCCATTTCTCTAAGGAGCTCTCGTTCAATTAGTGGATAATGGTATTGTGAAACCAAGAGCTGGGTGCTGGATGTGCTTATTGCTACTGAGATGTCACTGTATGCACAGTAGTTCTTCTTATCCACAGGGGATATGTTCCAAGATGCCCTATAGATGCCTGAAACTGTGGATAGTACTGAACTCAATTGCTATCAGTTGGAGCATGTTTCTGTTCCTGTTTTCCACCCACAAATGTAATATCTTTTCCCTCTTAACTAAGCATTTACACATGGCCACAACTTTTGTAGTTTGAGGTGTGACAGCAAAACTGGCATGAATTTCTTTTTCCTTCTTCACTACTCTGCAGACAGAAGATTTGTCCTTACTGTAGATCTTGGCAACTTCAGCAGAAGATTTTCTTCTTAAGTTGAGAACTTTCACCTTTTCACTTAAAGGAAGTATTTAACAGCTTCTCTTTGGCAGATCCAAATGACGAGCATCACAACTCTTGAGCTTTGGGGCCATTTTAAGTATAAAGGTGACTCGCTCACAAGCACTGGGATATCATGACAGTTAATCTGATAACTGTGATGGCTGGTAGCTCAAGGGTGGGAAGAGTAGACAGCATGGGGAGAAACCGGATAAAGAAAGGGAGGATTTACATACCAGCTGGGAACAGAGCTGGGAGGTGCAAGAGTTCATCATGCTTCTCAGAATAGCATACAATTTAAAACTTCTGAATGTTTATTTCTGGAATTTTTCATTTAAAATTTTGATCTGGGGTAACTTGAAACCATGGAAAGCAAAACTGCAAATAAGGGGAGACCATTGTACATACATTTTAATGCTGCTGTTGATATAATGAGACATGTGTTACTGAACACCAACCGAGGGAGCCTTTAAGGTACATTATTTGGAGAGTAGCCATTAGGTAAAAAGAGCTAAAACCTAGTTGAAATCATGATTTTAAATATTCTTCTTATAACTCTATGTATAAATGACTGGGTAATCTTTTAATGTCTTCTGGAGACTAACAATCAAGTCTCATGATCCGTTGGTTGATAATCTAGATTCTGTAACCTTGGATTTCTGAGATTGTATTCTTTATCCTTTTGATTTGGGAAGAATGCTCTAACTCTGGAATGGAATCAAAGTTAGGACTACCATAACACTAAGCAATATCTAAAGACATATAGAAATAATAAAGAAGATAAATCAAGTACATGTTGTTAATGTTCTAGAACAAGCTTAAGTCTAGGTATTGTAATACAATTTGAAAACATTATATGTCTGTATGTTTTGTCTACTGATGAAGGGTTTGAAGTGTTCAGAGGAATCATTAAGTCCATTTTAAGTCAGTAAGTCTATTCTAAATTGTTTAAGGAGACTTCATTAATTACATATGTAATAACTGTTGAAATATTTAAGAAAAATTAACTGAAAATGTTATTGGCAATGATTTAACAAATTGAACATCCAAGGAATGAGTGTTTCTCATGTACAAAATCCCTTTGACATTAACAAGTTGAGTGATGGATGGATGGCCCCACAGGTAGGATCTGGGCAGAGCATCACAGTGTCCATTACAATTGCTCTTTTGAGTTTCCCATGTAAGGTCGAATAAAATGTCAGAGTATATAGATTCATAGACTGTCAACCCTAAGAGAGGGACCTTAAATATCACACATTTTATTATTTGCACACTTAGCAAAATCCAAGAAATTCAAATGCTCACTAAATGCTACTTCATCAAGGTACCAAAAAATAGGTTAAGCTACGTCCCTATGTTTCAGATGCTGATGCTCTATCCTTCTTCATGGGCTCACAATGAAGAGTAAGTGGCTGTGTTCTGGACAGTCTACGTCATGCTGTTAGTAGTGTGCTACTGAATTCCACACCAGACACTGCCTCTGAGAAGCCCCAGAAGAGGCAATGGATTACCAATCAGATGCTGGTTCTGCTTCTGTTCTTCTGCCAAGGTGAAAAAAAATGCATTTTTTTTAATTAATGAAAATAATGCTAATGCAGAGAAACCAGGGGTTACAGGTGGGAACATCACAGTTGCTACCCAGGTTAGTTGAAATTAAGTACTGCCTTGAGGTGGGGAATCGAACCAGTGACCCAGCAAGGTCTCCACCAGCTCTTTAGGTCTGGACTGAATTGAGAAAGTATTATTGTTTTTAATTGGTTCCCATTTGGCCTTATTAAAAGTTTAAGTGTGATTTTACTCTAACCTTTTATCCTCTTGACATTTCTTGTATTTTATAGGTCCTTTTGTCTTCCTTCATCATAATTTTCTCCTTATATTGTACTATGTTTCCTCTGAAAAAATAATGTTCTCCTGGCCATTTATTAAAGGGGCCAACAGCAGAATATTCTTGAGGATAGAGATTGTCTCATTATTATAGCTGCATTGCTGAAAGAATTATATGAGGCAATTATTTCCCACTTCTCTGAGATCTTGGCCATGTATTTTAACAATAATTGCTTGCAAGTATGTTTGCCTTTATGTTGCATTCTGTTTGAGAGCAAGGTTATTTCTTTTCATCTTTGTTTCCTCAACATCTGGTACAGTTCCTGACACAGAGTAAGCTCTCAGTAAATGTTTGATCAATGAACTGATATTGGTAATATATTACAATTGTTTGTTCAAATATCTATCTCTTTCACTGAAGTTAAAGATGGGGATCAAATCTTACTGATCTTTGTACTACTACCAGTTCCTGCATTAACTGTGTATGTAGTAGGTATTCAGTACATTGCAATGAAAGGAGGAATGAAAAAAGGAGGAGATAGAGTAGGAGGGACCTGTACATCATTACTTGAGGGTGGTGGAGAATCTCCTTCCAAAATCACATTTCCATGCCTGTCGTTGATGTGGGCCATTCTACTGTATGCTTACGCACTGCCTGCTGCTACAAGGGCCTCTTGATGGAGTAAGTCCAGAATTAGTAAGAACTCCAGGTCATTTTTAGAAATGCAATTACTTCTTCACAGGGTGAGACAACTGGCTACCTGAGAGGAAAGGAAATGATTATAGTGGGCAAAGAACACTGAAAGAAAAAAGCATTGCTACCCTCGTCATATTGCCTGAGATCAATCCCCGGTACTGGGGAAAGACATTGAGATAGTCTAGTGTGTAAGTATGAAAACCAGAAAGGAAAACTACCAGGGTATCTCAAAAGTCACCATACATAGGGAAAATGGGAAGTTGTAGCTAAATATACCTTTATTTATAAAATAATCTTTACGAAATTTTACAAAACTTTTCCTTTTGTATGGAGACTAAAAAGAAACCAGAAGGGAAATTTGCATGCTTTCCACATGCTCTCACTTCTGTCTAGAGTACCTCTCCTGCCCCGATTGCTAATGCTTTTTTTTTTTTTT